>JAPKLW010007345.1:0-15263 GCA_026898455.1 Plectranthus barbatus | reverse complement strand
AGTCTAGGATTCGTACCTTGAGTTGTAGTGGCGAGTTATGGGCAAATTTTTTCGAGGGGGGGGGGGTTGGATGGAAGCAGCGTGTGTGTGTGTTTCTGTTTGAAAGAATGAACAAAAATTAGGTTTTAAAACCATCTTACCCGCGCCTCTAAAACCTGTGCACCAATCGACGCAGGGTCCGCATCGGTCGACGTGGACTTAATTTCTATTTTTTTTAAATACAGAATTTCGTGTCGATCGACGCAAAATCTGTGTCGATCTACGCAGACCTGAACAGACAGAAAATTAAATCTGAAAACTTGAATATAAATCCAAAAATTCTATTTCCTATTGACTCAACTGGACTAAAAAATCGAAAGAGAGAGAAAAACAGTAAATCGTTGGGTTACCTCCCAACAAGTGCCTGGTTTTATGTCGCTATCTCGACAATACCTGTACTTCATGGGCGATCCAAATAGTACACCTCCACGACACCAATTTGCAGTGGGGTGTAGTACGGTTTTAACCTTTGCCCATTGACCTTGAAAGTCGTGCCTCTTGAACAACTAGTTCTACCACGCCGTTTGGAAATTGGCAGACCATAGTGTATGGGCCAGTCCACCTTGATTGTAGTTTCCCAGGCATGAAATGAAGGAGGGAATTGAAGAGAAGAACTTTGTCGTCCGAGTTGAAAACATGCGTGCGAATCCCCCTGTTGTGGAACCTCTTAGCACGTGTCTTGTAGATGATGTTGTTCTCGTATTCCTCATCCCGGAAATCCTCGAGCTCATTTACCGCCATGGCTCGATCAACAACGGCCAGCTTCCAGTCCAGGTTGAGCTCCTTGATTGCTTTCCAAGCCCTATGCTCCATCTCGACAGGAAGGTGGTAGGATTTCCCGAACACCAGCTAGTATGGGGAAATGGGCGTCTTGTAGGCAGTGCGGTATGCCCAAAAGCGCATCATCGAGCTTCACAGCCCAATCCCTCCTTTACTTCACCGTCTTTTCCAAGATCTGCTTGATTTCGCGATTGGACAGCTCCGTCAGGCCATTCCCTTGAGGGTGATATGGGGTAGTAACTCGATGTTTGACTTCGTACCTTGCAGGAAGAGAAGCAAGCAATTTGTTACAAAAATGAGACCCCATCACTTACCAGAGCTCTTGGCGTCCCAAATCTGGTCACTAGCTTTTGCAGGAAATTGATGACGACCTTTGAATCATTGGTGGTCGTCGAAATTGCTTCAACCCATCGCGACACATAATCCACCACGAGTAGAATATACGAAAACCCATGGGATGGCAGAAAAGGTCCCATAAAGTCAATCCCCCCAGACGTCAAACATCTCGACTTCTATCATCGGGGTTTGGGGCATCTCATCCCTCCACGAGATGTTGCCGGTCCTCTGGCAATGATCACAGCCTGTAATTCACCCACAACAGACCTCGTGGATAGAAGGCCAGTAGAATCCACTCGCCAGAATCTTGAATGCGGTCCAGTTTGCTGAATGATGACCGCCACTAGGAGATGAATGGCAACCCTCATAAATCTGCTGCCACTTGGACTGGGGGACGCAACGGTGGATGATGCCATCAGCACACCGACGCCACAAGTAGGGGTCCTCCAAGTAGTAGAATCTGACGTCGTGCAGGAATTTCTTCTTCGCATAAGGGGACGAGTTCGTTGGAAGAATGCCAGTCACCAGGTAGTTGACGTAGTCTGCATACCATGGTGTCTTGGACTCGTACATCTCTCGTAGATCCCGAAGAGCATAGATCTGCTCATTAGGGAATGTCTCTCGGATCCTCATCTGCTGGTCATCCCCCTCGACTGGTGGCTCTAAACGTGATAAGTGATTGGCGATCACATTCTCGCTCCCTTTTCTATCCTTGATCTTCAAGTCCAACTCCTGTAGCAGCAGTATCCACCTAATCAATCGGGTCTTGGCGTCTTGCTTGGCGAACAGATATCTAATGGCGGCATGGTCAATGTAGAAAATTGTCTTTGAACCTATCAGATAGGACCAAAACTTGTCGAACGTATAGACCACTGCGACCATCTCCTTCTCTGTGGTGGTGTAGTTGCACTGCACCGGGTTCATGCTCTTGCTGGCGTAGTAAATGACATGGAAGAGTCTCCCCTTTAGCAGCCCCAAAGCTGCTCCTACTGCGTAGTCGCTGGCATCGCACATTGGGATGAAGGGCTCACTCCAATCCGGAGAAGTCAGGACCGGTGCAGTCACTAAGGCATCTTTCAGTCTCTCGAAAGCCTGCAAGCACTCATCATCAAAGACGAAGGATTCATCCTTCTCCAACAGATTGCATAACGGCCTAGATATCTTTGAGAAGTCTTTAATGAACCTCCTGTAGAACCTGGTGTGGCCAAGAAAGCTACGGACTGCTTTGGCACTTGCTAGTGGTGGCATCTTTTCAATGGCTGTCACCTTGGCTCGGTCCACCTCCAGTCCTTCAGGTGACACTCTATGTCCTAGCACAATCTCTTCTCACACCATGAAATGGCATTTCTCCCAGTTGAGGCACAGATTGATCTCGGTGCATCTCTCCAGTACAGTAGCCAAATTTTGCAAACAAACATCGAATGAGCTACCAAAAACTGAAAAATCGTCCATGAATACCTCCATGACATCCTTAATCAGGTAGTGGAAGATGGCCATCGTGCATCTTTGGAAGGTTGCCGGTGCGTTGCACAGTCCAAATAGCATCCGCCGATATGCGAACACTCCGTACGGACAGGTGAATGTGGTATTGTGTTGGTCCTCCGGTACCACAACAATCTGGTTATACCCAGAATAACCATCAAGAACACAATAGAAAGGGTAACCAGATAATCTATCCAACATTTTATCAATGAACGAGAGAGGGAAATGATCCTTGCACGTGGCAGCGTTGAGAGCCCTATAGTCAACGCAGAATTGCCATCCAGTGACTGGTCTTGTTGCGACCTCCTCTCCATCGTCGTTCTTTACAATTTGCATCCCCACTTTCTTGTTTACCACTTAGGTGGGGCTTACCCACTTGCTGTCGGAAATCGGGTAGATCATGCTATGATCTAGGAGCTTCAGAACCTCTTTCTTCACGACTTCTTGCATGATTGGGTTTAGTCGTCGTTGTGCCTGTCTCTTTGGCTTTGCGTCTTCCTCCAAAATGATCTTGTGCATGCATAGTGAAGGACTGATCCCTTTGATGTCGCCTAAAGTCCACCCAATGGCGGACTTGTATTGCCGCAGGACTCGAAGTAGTTTATCCAGTTCACCCTACGTCAGGTAAGCAGAAACGATAATAGGGTAAGTGTCGTTAGATCCCAGAAAAGCATACCTTAAATGTGCCGGGAGTGTCTTGAGTTCCAAAATAGGTGGATCAGAGCTAGATGGCTGTTGTTCCAGACCTGCGTCGATCAACGTGGATGAGATAGCAGCGATCCCTATTTCACATCGCGCATTTTCGATCGACAGAGTTTTTATGTCGACCCTTCTGCCCGCATCAATCAATGTGGATGTTGCATCAATCGACATGGCTCTTGCTGCTGCGTCGAACGACGTACCTCCTACGTTGGTCGACGTGGATGCACTTCCACGTTTTCCCTTCTTGTTCTGGTTGTATCAGCTTGGTAATCGCTCCCGTTTGTTCTCTTTTTCCCGTGTTATTTCTTCAAACACATCCAGCTCCATCACTAGATCTACAAGCTCATCTTCTGCCTCATACAAATCTAAAGATGAAAACAGAGAGTGCAGTAAACAGTTTTCCAGAAAATCCGGATCAATTTTAAGAGAAGAGAAGGGAGAGGAAATCACCAGATTGAAACAATTGACCATGTGGCATTCTTCCTAGTAGCTCCCTTCAATGTGCTTCTGTATTGCTTTGTAGATGGAGAAGGTGACCGACTCGTCATTAACTCGAAATGTCAGTTGTCGTCTCGAATATCAATCAGCGCTCCACCGGTCTTCAAGAATGGCCTTCTCAAGATCAGTGGAATGTTGTGGTCTTCTTCCATGTCAAGCACCACGAAATCTGTTGGAATGATCCTTCACCTTCACGAGCACGTCCTCTACGATGCCTCTTGGGTAGGAAATAGAAATGTCGGCCATTTGCAGTGATATAGTCATTGGCTTGATGCTCCCGATCTCTAGTCTCTTGAAGATTGACAGTGGCATTAAGTTGATGGATGCACCGGAATCACAAAGGACCTTCCCAAAAGTTTATCCTCCAATGACGCAGGAGATCGTGAAGGATCCTGGGTCCTCTCTCTTTAGCCGTGTTGGTCCCGGATTTTCAGGGTATAACTTAGCAGCGGAAAATGCGGTTAATCGTTTCTTGCACTCTGCTGGTTACTCAGCTGACTGGGACCTTGTCAGCTGGTAAGTCAACTTGCACTCTGCGTACTCAGCTGACTGGCAACTGGCTCGTCAGCTGGTAGCTCAAGACTTAGAATATTTTTAGCCTTGTTTGCACAGTTATATCAGTTTTCAGATATACACCAGCACTTGGGTGCTGGGTTTTAAATCAGTATGTAATGCAGAAAACTGATAAAAGACAAAGGATTTATAGTGGTTCGATCAACTGATCTACGTCCACTCTCCAGTCGTAGCACTGGAAATTCACTATAGAGTAATCAGGTACAAGTTGCCTACGATCTATCTCTAGCTGGTGCGACCCTTGTCCACCACTTCGCTAGATCAACCGCTCCCGGTCTTGATTCCTTCTTCAACTCTGATCAGCTGGTGGAGTGCGAGCACGTCACTTCAACCTCCACAGCTTCACTGGGTGTTTAGTTCTCCCAAGAACGTATCTTCTCAATACGGCAAAAGCCCGTAATAACTCAAGTGCTGGCTGGCACAAGAGCTGCTGTGAACTTCCTCAGAAGAGAAAGAACACCAAAGAGATCTGTAACTTACAAGTTGGAAGCTTGAAGTCTCGTGTTTGATAAATCAACACACGGATAGCCTTTAGAAAGGCCTCGAAAGTGTTTTGTTTCTACTTGCTTGAGCGTAATAAATTTGCAGTCTTTCGGTAGGTGAAGAGTATTGAATGTTGATGGATCCCAGGTATTTATAGACGCGGGATCCCATTCAAATTTTCTAGCCGTTTGGACACATCCGGAAAAGGTCTCTGTCCTCGCATGTCCTTCTGACGGCGGCAGGTAGGAATTTCCGGAAAGCGCCATGCTTTTGTCCACTTTATCTGACATTGATCTCTTTATGTCAGAACGGCACTATTCGTCAGTACGAGGAATCGGAACTGGTGTCTTGAACTGATAGACTTTAAGGTATCCTCCCTTAAAGTCATACTTTGTCAGTTTATTCCTCAGACGAATCTTCTTTTTGTCTCTAAGACTCTGGGAGAGAGAATCTGGAATTCTGCTGGTAACATCCGACTGGTAGATCATTCTGGTGATCTTGTGCTGGCAGTCTCTGCTGGTGACTTGCGCTGGCACAATCTAAGTCTACCAATATGTATGATGTTAACCCTTTCTTGGAATCTCCCATGACTGGTGGCTTCACCGCTGGTGAATAGTGTCAGTGAGAACGCGTATTCTGCTGGTAGGATTTGTCAGCCGCCTGCTGATGAAAACCTTCCCAACTGGTGAACAGTAGCCAGTCGTTAGCTCTTTTCTCATGCTGATGAACAGTGTCAGCACGAGTCTTGTCAGTTGCTTGCTGGTGAGACTTCTCTCAACTGGTAAGTACATCTCATGCTGGTGAACAGTAGCCAGCATGAGTCTTGATCAGCTGCGACTTACAACTCAAAAGACCTAAACAGGACTTTACATTTGAGACTGGAGCTATTCTAGAGACAAACTGACGCTGGTAGGACTTAGGATTTGATCCACCAAAACACCAAAACTAGGATCAAACAAGTAGCTACTGGGGAAAGGAAACTTAGCCAAATTTCCCAACAATTTCCCCCTTTTTGGTGCGATCAAAGCCTAACCAGCGAGCACTCAGCTGATGAGGAAAGTTACAGAAGATTTCTGGGTTTTACAAATGAGCCTATCAGATCTAAACCCATGAAACCACTTCCTCACATCAGCTCTAACTAAAAATCTTCCCCCTCAAACCAGGAGAGATATTGCTCGTTTAAAATATGAAAATTGAGATCAGAGCAAAAAGATTTAAAGTGTGTGATACGAGTGCTGGTGCTGATTACACTGGAAGTGTAAGTTCAGCTGGTAAGTAAATACTTAGACAATTTGTTGGACAATGAGGAATTGTCATCAACTTGTCAGTAATCAATCCATTTAATATGTTGCAGTTACAAGTACAGGATAGAAAACTGACTAGTCTAGAGATACAAATACTTACAACAAAAATAGAGGAACAAGACTATGGCTGAGAAGATGATCCTGGTGATTGAGTTCTGCTAGTGAGCGACCTCAGGATCTTAGTGAGTGCTGCCATATCTTGTCTGCTCTTCTCCCTTTCCTCAGCAGCAATTCTCCTCTCCTCTTCAGCAAGACGAGCTCTCTCTGCCTCAGCTCGTGCTCGCGTACTTTCCCCCTCTTGGATCCGCGCCAAAAAGGAGGACACTCCAGCGGTGACTGACTCCAACTGTTGTGTCATCTCGGTCCGGAAGGAGGAAAAACGTTGATCCAGCCTGGCATCAATTAAGGCAATGAGTTGCGCAGGAGGATGGATCTCGGAGATTGGCATTGCTGAAACTTCCAGGGAAGAGGAAGGTACATCAGTTGCGGAAGGAGCCATTGCTGGTACAGATTCAGCTGATTCTTCCATCGGGGCTGGCTCCTCCGCTGTTGCTGCTGCTGGCTCCAAGACTGGCACTGCTGCTGGCTCCGTAACTGGCTCCGCAACTGGCACTGCAGCTGGAGCTGGCTGGACTTCTTCAACAACGAGTGGGGCTGTGAATTCCACCACTTGCCAGTCCATAGAATCAGGGACGAGATCGCCCGAGACAATAGGAACAGGAGGGACGGCAAGGGTCAGCCACCAACCACGAGAGGGATCCTCCTCTACTAAGTGATCTACCAGCAGAGCGCTGGCAGCCATGTCGAACAAGATAGCATGGTAGGGAGGGATCCTCGGGAGGGTAACCAGCACTTTGAGGCGACGGAGCGCGTACGTCAGCTGGTACCCCCGACTGGTGACTCGAAACTGGAGGAAAGGTAACTTGATCCTTTTCAGTGGCGGGAGGCCGGAGCTTCCAGTCAGCTGCCTATACTCAGCGATTTTCAGCAAGCGGCGCTTGATCCTCCTTGTAGACAGCTGCTGGAGGCATTCAGGATCGGTGCCCATGAAGGCATGAGCCCACTCCTCCTCCGCTCTCCAGTAGCCAAGACCCAGTCTGGCATAAAGGACCGCCCGCTTCTCCACTGTCAGCAGGCGCTCGCATCGGTCAAAAATCCTCCACCTCCGGAACTCCAGACATAGTTCCGGATCCACTCTCCAGAGTCTTCGGTAGCTGGATATCATTTCGTCATTGACGGCATTCTCCACCTCCGCCGTGATGTTTTCAGCATACTCGTAGAGAGTGGAGTTGAAGTACTCCATCGGCTGCAAGGGCAGACACCAGTCAGAGATCCTCGAAGCGTAGACCGACTGGTGGGGAAGTCCGCTGATGGGGATGATGTTGAATGCTGAGGGCTCAGGCACTCGTGAATTTTGAAACGCAATTGCCCCGCGGTGCTCCCACCGATGTACCCCTGTCACTCGCGACTGGAAGGTGTCTTCATCAATCAGTTGATGCTCTTGGATGCAGAGCATGTAAGGTCGCCTGTCAGTACGTGCACGCCTAGCTGGTGATGTAGAGGATGCTGCTGGTCGCCCGGAAGTTGATGTCGAGGCATCTGTAGATCGGGGGCGACTGGCAGGACGGCGAGCCTTATCATCAATGTCTGGGAACAGATCCCTTGGCTCCATCCTCTGCACCATGGAGTAATGTATCACCTCCTCAGCTGCTTCCTGCTCCGGCTCCTCAGCCCTTGGCTCCTCTGCATCCTCAGATTCAGAACTGACATCCGAGAAGCTCGCCAGTTTTACCGGGGTGGTCGCCCGCTCCTCAACTCCTCCTCCACTGGCTTCCCCTTGCGTCGCCAGTGGGACTTCTTCATCACCTCCACCACCCCCTTGCGCGGGTGGAGGGACTGCAGCGACCTCCTCCTCCTCCTGGTACTTATCCACAAGGGATAGTACATCTTCATCAGCGCCCATCACCAGCAGGCGTGTAAAGGAGTCTTCTGGTAAGATCTCGCCTGGTGCTGGTGCTGGTGGCCTCGCACTTGTGGAAGTTTCGGGCACATCCCACTTGCCCTTGGCCACCTGGTGCAATTGTTTGGCCATTTTCTCCTGACGCCTGGCCTCATGCTCAGCCTGCACCTTTGCAAAGGCTTCATCGCGGGCTGCCAGCTCAGCCTCTCTTCTACGCTGGTCGGCCAAAGCCTTCAACCTTGCCTGGGCCTGCTTCTTCCTTACAATGGAGGCTTGTTGCTCCTTCTTTGCTTGCTCTACCAACTTCTGAGCTCTGGTCTGAACCCTCTTTCGCTTCCGGGTCATCCTCTCCAGCGTCTCTTCCTCAGTCAGTCCAAGAACGGACTTCTTGACTGGGATGGAGATCTTCCCAGACTCAGGGTCATATGCAACAGCTGACGGTGGCTGCTGGTGCTGGGAAGTCTTAGGCTTCTTGTGGGATGACTTCTTGGTGACTGGTACAAGTTGTACGTCCCGTGGGTGAATACCAGTCGCCTCAGCCACCGCGCCTTCCATGGTGTCGAAGAGAGACTCCGTCTCTAGCTTCCTCTTCAGCTCTGCCCTTGCCTCATCAGTCAGTGGGAGAGCCACAGCTGGCACTTGCTCTCCCAGGTCTTCTGAGTCCTCCTCAGAAACGACCTCAGCAGGGTCCACTGCTGACTTCCCTTTCAGCCTGCGTGGCTTCTTGTAATCTGGGCGAGGCAGCTTCACCTTCGTGGCTGGTATGAAATCGGAACCAACCAGCTGTTCCCCCTGATCCACGCCATCACCCAATTCCATCTCCAGGATGTGGCTGATCCTCAGCCCGAAGGAAACGGCGTGAGCAAACCTGCCGTCAGTCGGAACAGTGATGTTCCTGTCTATATTTTCCAGCAACCGGCCGAAGAAGAATTCAGCCCAGTTGCCCTCAACCCCGTCGACAAGCGCACACATCACTGAAAACTTGCGCAGGCTCAGCTCGGCGTACGATCCGACCTCACATTGCAGCATGCGCACCACAATGTCGCATACCATCTGCCAATATTCTTCCATTTCTGACTTCCTCATTCCAGTACGGAAGACGGTGACCTCTTCCTTCTTCCATTGCGCCCACCTCCTCCGGAATTCCACTGTATCATCCTGATGATACGTGGCCACTTCCTCTCCTTCATTCCTCAGTCCGAAGAGATTGGCGAGGTATTCCGCGGTGACGGTGATCAGGTGGCCGAACACCGATGTAGTGAACGACTTCCTGTCATCAGCTATCACGGCCCGAGCGTAGAACTCGGCTACCATGTGTGGATGGAAAGTTTCAGGTGTCGCCGTCAAGTACTGGCGAAGCTGCTCGTGGTCGACCATCTCCATCAGCTCCGGCCCATGATGCTTTAGGGCTAGCTTCGCGTTCAGAATCTTCTCCTTCTGAACCTGTGCAGTCCTAATCTGCGCGTTAGAGAGCTGTCGTCTGGTCGCCGGCCTGTTCAACTGAACCAGTCGGGCGAACGGATAGGTGTAATCGATATCTTCGATCTTCACTATGCCAGTATACGTAGGCATATGAGCTTCTGCGACTGGTAGGTCGAGAGACTCTGAGGATGATGTAGATGTAGATGGAGGGTTATCAGCTGGAGGTTGAGAAGATGATGCCATGACTTCAGAAAGATTCAAGGTTCAGAAAATTTCAAGGGAAGATGAGAGAATTTTGAAAGATATTAGGGTTCTGAAAGTAGGGAAACATAAAGGTTAACCCGAAGGAAGTGATCGGGTATTTATACTTGGGGCCATGCAAGATTAAACGACCGAGATGAATTCTCAGCAAGTCAAAATCTACGGTCATCAGCAGGCCCGATTCCCTGTGCGACGTGCGCGGTCGTGCTGACGTGGGCTACGCCGTGTAGCTGACTTGGCGTTCTCTGATTGGTCGCAAAAGTGCTTTTGACCGCGCAGTCACTGTGCGCATTAAATGTGGCATTAAATGCCGCATTAAATTCTGAGGTACGCACACGCGAGAGGATTTGAACAATCCTGCCTTTTCTGAGACAGCTGGAACGACTCTTGGACTGCAAGAGATCATCAGTTGAGAGCTGGGACTCAACTGGTCATCAGTAGTATAACTGGTCAACAGTTATATGCCAGTTGAACACTTCCCCCTGTCAGCATGGCCTCCTTAGCAGTTGACAACTGGTACTTACGACTGGATATATCACCAGTTGTCTGCTGACAGCTTGAAGGAGAAAAATTGAGAGCTTGGACTCAATTTTATTCCGCATAATCTTCTCTTCAAGAAATCCACTTCTCATCATCGCTTGAAATTGGGAGCTGGGACCCAATTTCGCTTCAACTGATGGTTTGTGCTGGCAACTTCGGAATGAGAGCTGGGACTCATTTCCTTGGACAATTAAGGGATAAGTTCCGCCAGTAGGAACCATCAGTGAGTTTGAGATACCACTTAAATAAAAACAACTAAGAGCTTGGACTTAGTCGTAATCAGCGTCCTTCAGAAGATCAAGAACAGAATGAGAGCTGGGACTCATTCTTCCTCATCGTTGGGGCTCACATCAATCTCCATAAGACCGAGTTTGATGCACAACTCCTTGAATCTTGCTTCTGGCAGTGGCTTGGTGAAGATGTCAGCCAATTGATCTTCAGTCCTGATGTAGTCCACGCTGACATCCTTCTTCTCGACATGATCACGTATGAAGTGATGTCGAATATCTATGTGCTTGGTTCTAGAATGGTGAACCGGATTCTTCGTGATGCACATAGCGCTGTTGTTGTCGCAATAGATTGGAACACAGCCAGTGTCCACTTCATAATCCTCCAGTTGTTGCTTGATCCAGATAACTTGAGCACAGCAACTGGCAGCGGCAACATACTCAGCCTCAGTGGTAGATGTAGCAACTGAGTGTTGCTTCTTGCTAAACCAACTGATTAGCTTGTGTCCTAGAAACTGACACGTACCACTGGTACTCTTTCGATCTATACGGCATCCAGCAAAATCTGAATCTGAATATCCAATGAGTGTAAGCTCATCATTTCTGGGATACCATATTCCAAGAGATTCAGTCCCCTTCAGATATTTCACTATCCTCTTTGCAGCTTCCATGTGTGACCGTTTCGGATTGGCTTGAAATCTGGCACACACTCCGACTGAGTACGAAATGTCGGGTCTACTGGCTGTGAGATAGAGAAGTGATCCAATGATTCCTCGGTAGATGGTAGGATCAACTGATTCACCTTGCTCATCAAGAAATATTTGACAACTGGTGCTCATAGGTATTCTGAGGGACTTAGTTTTCTCTGGGCAATACTTCTGAATTAACTCCTTCGTATACTTCCGCTGGCTGATAAAAATTCCATCAGCTGACTGCTGGACCTGGAGTCCTAGGAAGTATGTCAATTTGCCCATCATACTCATCTGAAATGATGTCTGCATCAGTTGAGAAAACTTCTCGCAGAGAGATATATTCCTTGATCCGAATATGATGTCATCAACATAGATTTGCACCATCAGCATGTCACCTCCATCCTTGAGAAGGAAGAGAGTTCTATCAATCTTCCCTTTCCGAAATCCATTGCTGATAAGGAATTGTGACAGCGTTTCGTACCAAGCCCTGGGCGCCTGTTTCAATCCATACAGGGCCTTTCTCAGCTTGTACACCTTGGTGCCAACTTCAAAGCCTGGAGGTTGCTCGACATATACCTCCTCTTTTAGCTCGCCATTCAGGAAGGCGCTCTTCACGTCCATCTGGAACACCGTGAAGCCGTGATACGCTGCATAAGCAAGGAACAGCCGTATCGCCTCCATTCTTGCAACTGGTGCGAAGGTCTCATCAAAGTCGATGCCTTCACACTGCCTGTAACCTTTGGCGACTAAACGAGCTTTGTTTCTGACCACGATGCCATTCTCATCTCGCTTGTTCTTGAAGACCCACTTGGTGCCAATCACTGACTGATGTGATGGTCTCTCCACCAAGTCCCAAACATTATTGCGAGTGAATTCAGCAAGCTCCTCTTGCATGGCATTGATCCAATCGGCAGATTCGAGCGCCACTCCTATGGAAGTAGGTTCCATTTGAGAGATAAAACAACTCAGGAGCGCACTGCCGTGTCGAGTCTTAACTGAACCTTCCGGATCACCGAGAATAGCATCGGTTGGGTGATCCCTCAGCCATCTGGGAGGACCAGCGACTGCTGGTGCCGGCTGTGAAATGGGTTCATCTGTCCTGGCGACTGGTGCTTCCACATTTCCACCAGTCGGAGCTGGAAGAATAACTGGCGGTTGAACATCACCAGTCGGGACTGGAACTACAACTGGTTGTTGATCTTCACCAGTTGGAACTTCTTCATCAGCTTCACTGTCTGACTGGCTTCCTGAACCTTCACCAACGTTGTCAGTGTCAGCTGGTGCATCCACTCCAGCTGGTTCATCGTCATCTTCTGACTCAAAGATTCCAGTCAGAATTCCCCCTTGATTTTTGCTAGATCCACTCAGGGAGATTGAGTGTAAGGTCTCAGCAAGGTCATTTGCATCACAGACCCTCTCAGGTTGCTGATGGGCACCTGAGGTAACTGGTTGAGAAGATGATCCATTCATAGGTCTAGTCGAACCAGTTGGTTGAGCATCGGAAGAATTCCTGCCCAACTGGTCGCTGACATCCTCGACCTCAGGAACATCTTCAGCCAGTTGGCGTAAGGTCCTGCGCACTAAAGTAGCTTCATCAAAAACAACATTGCATGTTATTTCCACAAGCTGGGTAGTCTTGTTAAATACTCTATAGCCCTTGTGAGAGGGATGTCCATATCCGACAAACACACCCTCATCAGCCTTAGGCGAGAAAGCATTTAACTTCGACTTCCCATTATTATGGATATAACATGGTGAACCGAATGCACGAAGATGAGCTATAGAAGGCTTACGACCAAAATACACTTCGTAGGGAGTTTTCTGGAGTCTGTCGTTGATCCCGCTTCTATTCTGAGTATAGCAGGCAGTCACCAACGCTTCTCCCCAGAAACTCTGTCCCAAGCCGGACTCAGCCAGCATGGACCGGACCGCTTCTTTCAGCATCCTGTTCCTACGTTCTGCCAGTCCATTCTGCTGCGGTTGCCTTGGAGTAGATCTCTCATGTTTGATCCCGGCCTCCGCGCAAAAATCCATCAGCAGACTGTTGCAGAATTCAGTCCCATTGTCTGATCGAATTCGCTTTACCACAGCTTCTCTCTGTTTCTGAGCTTGGATGATCAATTCTGGAAGAATGATCTTCACCTCGTCCTTGGTTCTGAGAAGCTTTACCCAGGTATAGCGCGAGTAGTCATCGACTACCACCAGCGAATATCGTCTTCCTCCAATGGTTTGCGGTGTTACTGGTCCAAACAGGTCCGTGTGTAACAACTCGAGTACCTGACTGGTACTGGGGCAGACTGGCGACTGGTTCTTGAAGGACTTCCTAGTTTGTTTGCCTTGCTGGCAAGCTTTGCAAATTCCTTCCTTCTTGAACCCGCCCTTGGGAAGACCATCTACAAGATCATGCTTGGTTAGATAATTAATAGTTTTGAAATTTAGATGACTTAACCTTTTGTGCCACAGCCAGTTAGTTTCCATGGAACTGGTGGCTACAAAGCATGTATCAGTCTTCCCGCTTTGCCAGTCAACAACATAGAGACCTCCTTTCCTGACACCTTTCAGCTTGGTCTCTCCAGACTCTTCATTCTTGATTTGGCACCCTGATTTGTCAAACACAATGGTATAACCATTGTCGCACAACTGACTGATGCTCAGGAGGTTGTGCTTCAGATTGGTGACAAGGGATACATTCACAATTCTGACATCATCCTTCTCGATGCAGCCCTTGCTAATAACTCTGCCCTTGGAGTTATCACCAAAAATAACTGGAGGTCCTCTGACCTTGGTGAGCTCAGAAAATAGGAACTCCTCACCAGTCATATGAGCCGAGCAACCACTATCTATGATCCACTCGCTCGATCTCTGAAGCTGTGTTGCATGATCCTGTTCCTGCAAGAAAATGAAATTATTTAGGTCCCCGATCATCAGCGGGTCCTGCAGGGTTAGATCTCTGGATCATTCCTTTTGGAATCCAGACTTGAGTAATCTTCAGCTCGGTGTTACCCTTGCTGACATCACTTGTGGCCTTTCCCTTCCTTTTAAAATAATGCATGGATTTGTTTTTGGAAGGTGTGGCTGTGTGTGTGGTTCCTCTGGAAGTATTCTTCCTCCGAGGGTGTCGGAAATTTCTTTCCGACCGCTTGTGTTGCCTTGGTGGTCTCTGGAATTGTGGACCACGATGATTAGCCTTCCCAGCCCTTGAGAAAAGGTTTTGATTGGGCTCAGGCCTCCGATAGGTGTTCCTCCTATCGGGAAATATCCTTCTCTCAGTATTCCGCTGAGATTTGGATCCCTTGTAAGCATGCTGGCAACTGGCATACTTGTAAGGTTGGGCGTGGAATCTCTGGACAGCTGGTGCTGGCTGTCGGATTCCACTGGCAGCTGACGCTGACTTCCTTGCCTTAGAATATTTCGGCTTAGTCTGCGTCCTTGGGTGTGCTGGCATCCTGTCAGCAGAGGGTCTTGCCAGTTGAGGATTTTGTCTTGATGACTCACCTATGTATCTGGACTTATGGTTCCTATGCTGATCAGCCATTCGGGACTGACTGGTATTACCAGCTGGTGCTGATGCATTTACCAGTTGGCTCTTACCCTTACCAGTACTGATTTGTTCGGGCTGATTTATGCTCAAATCTTTTGTAAATCCCAACCCGGACTTATCAGAAGGCTTTCTCCAATGACTTAGAGCTGCTTCCAAGTCTTTTGAGCCTTTATTTAGAAAATTTATTCTATTTTCTTGCTCCAGAACGAGATTGTGAAAATTATCTCGCTCAGTTTTTGTAATTTGAAAATTTTGGAGCAACTCAAAGTGAGTCTTTTTCAAAGTGGCTAGCTCTTCACTGACTGACCTCGATTTTTCAATCTCCTTGGTCAAAATAGAAACTTGATCTTTCAGCGAAGTATTTTCGCCAGCCAAAACATTCTTTATTTCATAAAATTTTAAAAATTCTTTTTGAAGAATGTC
>JAPKLW010007344.1:135-15265 GCA_026898455.1 Plectranthus barbatus | reverse complement strand
TGAACTTTGGTATCCATGTCGGTGTTACGTTCGTTTTGTTTTGTTTTGTTTTTTTTTGCTTTTTTTGGTGTGTTTTGCAAAGATATTTATAGACCAATTAGAAAATTTGTTTTCTTTATTTTAATTGTCTTATTTTCCATTTCTGTAGTCTAATTTTAATTATTTTTATGTTTTGTTTCTAAAAATTATAAATTTTTCACTGTTTCAAAAATGGTAATTTTTTCAAAATCACAATGAAATATTAATTCTACTCAATTTATTTTACACTCACATGTTTTGATTATTGTGCTCAAATCAAACAAAATAATTTATAATAATGGACGGGGGAGTAGTTTGTAAATTGAATAAACCATTTTTTTTATAAAAAAATACAATTGTAGTATCTTAATTTAAAACTTACACATTTAAATGAATTCGAAGAAGCTTGAACTCATGGCCACCGCTAGGGTGGAAATAGGTCGGGCCAAACTAGGCTTTGCTCTGGTAGATTTGGGCCTGCAAAAAATTCTATAAACCTAAGCCTGGCCTATTAATTGCCAAAGACTTTTATAAAGGTCTAGGTCTGACCTTTTTAGTCATATAAGCCGGATTTTTAGCCTAGTTAAGCCTATTTAGTAATTTAAAATATATTCCACTTTTAAATTATATATATCTTATTTAATTTTATAAATTGAAATTCTTGATTGTTTATTTTTATTTAATGTATATAAATATTATCTACTCAATATTTTATAGAATTAAAAATAATTCTGTCGTGATAACCAAAGTAACAAGTTTGTATATGATAACATATTAAAATTTTAAAATGATACGAGCATCTAGCAAAAGAGTCTATTTATTCTAATTATGAAATATTATTTAAAGAAATAAATAAAAAAATATACTAAATTTAATGATCTTAATAAAATAGGTCGGACTATTAAGCTTGAAAGACCTGATTTGAAACCTATGCCTGAGCCTACTTAATTTTATAGGCTTTTAAACAAGCCCAAACCTAACCTTTTTATTAAATAGGCCAGGCCTAATAAAATTTTAGGTAAGTTGAGCCGTAGACGCCTGTTGAATAACCTGGCCTACTTCCACCCCTAGCCACCACTAACCATGGCATTATGTAAATATATAATATATTCATGCAGTCCACATTTGCCCATGGAACGTGTTGCTCGATGTAATTATTAGTGTAGGCATGCATGATTAATATTTTTATATTTTTTTAAAATTTTGTAATAAATAATACTCCTTCTGTTTCGGTTAAAATGGTTCTTTTTTTTTTCGGCACAAGAATTAAGGGACTGTAAGCATTAATGAAATTAATATTTTATTATTAAATATAAAAAAAATTATCATTTTTAAAAATGGACCAACTTCGATTGGGACGCCAGATTTAGTAAGTGGACCAATTTAAATTGGACAGATGAAGTATCTTTTCTTTAAAAATCTATATATATACTTATAATATTTTAATGTATTTCAGTATTATAAATAATACATTATTTTTTGATAGGGTCCGATAGGTAGATAGATAATTATGTTTATTAGAAATGGTTTTATGAGGCGGTTTCTTATAAAAAATGTGTGATAAAAGAAAGACTAAATACATTGAATAAAGATTAAAATTGGATAAAACTACGCCAATAACAAAAAAAATATCATTTACTAAATAAAAATACATAATTTATTGAAAGATCCAATTGAAATATATAATAAATTTAGATCCGTTTCATAAATTAGAAAACAAAAAAACCCTATGAATCTGTCTCATACAAGTTTATGTTAATTCCTAAGATATATATAAGTGACACGACCTCACTGTGATTTAATTTATGATATATGCATGCTTAGATTTGTAGGATTGTAGATTTTTTTTTTAATTAGTTAGTTTTGTTCTTAAAATTTATTAATAATTAATGCAGGATTTGAAGATTATTTTGAATTTGGCAAAGTCTCAGATGAGACGGTCTCATCATTTTTATTGTGAGACGAATTTAATGAAATGATGTATTTCTTTATTGCAAATGATGTTTCACCATTTTTAATGTGATATGAGTTTAATGAAATGATGTATTTCTTTATTGCAAATGATGTATTTCATTGTTGCAAATAATGTAATTCTTAAAAATGAAATAATGTATTTAACTTATTGAAATGATGTATTAAAGTCCGTCTCACAATAAAAAAAAATAGTGAGACCGTCTCTCAGGAGACCAACTCTTTGAATTTTGATATTGTAGACAGGGTCGAAAAAATAAATGGCGTCTTTAATTTTATTTACAATTATAAATAATAATATTAATTAAATATAATACAAATACAAAACACACCATAAAATTATTTATGTTGTTTTAAATTATAATTTAAAGAATTATTATCAAAAAACTGAATCCTTAATACTTTACAATCATCTAATATAGAGTTCACTTTATTTTTAAATAAACCATTAACAAAATAAGCAATCTTATTAAATACCATATAAATCTAGATACACAATAATCATTTGCAAAATTCACTGATAAAATTATCAAAATAAATATTTTCTTGCAAATCTGTGTTTAATAGAATTAAAATAAGTCCACTCAGTCTTTTCTTATCACATAGTTCCTCGTAAATAAGATTTCAATAATTTAAATTTTGAAATATTTCTATATGATCAAAACGGTAATAGGTATATACAGTTAATAAAACTTTATAAGTGATGTATGCAATAGGACAATTATACAACCTCTTCAAGTAAATATATCTAATGTAATTTATATATATAAATATATCACGCGGTGTTCAGCTCTTGAAACAATTCATAATCATAAAATCACTAAATTCACAATTTACCTTAAAGTAACATCATCCAATTATAAATTTAATTTCTATAAAAATAAAAATCAAAAGTTTTTTTTTTCATACTTGAAGAAACTAATTAATCTTAATATATTTCTAATTTCTTGTAATTCATATATATATATATATATATATATTAAAGTTTATATCAAAATAAATTAAGAATATAATACTACTATATTTTTAAAAATAATATGCCCCTACTAAAAAGTTTCGATACAGCATACCACTTGCATAGCCTCGCCCTTGGGCCAGCATTTATTGCACGTAGGTTGGCTATGACTTGTGAGGTTGTGGGGGTATACCTATATATTTTACCTTGTCTATTTATTTAGGAAGTAAATGGGTGAATAGGGGTGGGAATAGGTCGGGTTACCCGATATGGGCCTTCGGCCTAGCCTATCACAGGCCGGACCGAGTCAGGTCAATTTCATAAATAGGTCAGACATAGACTATTTAAAAAACCTATTTAACCAATCAGACTCAGGCTCGAGTTCTAAAATAGGCCTACGAAGCCTAACAGGCCGATCCATTCAAATAATTATATATTATTTAATTAATTAAATATATTTATTATCTACAATGTAAAATATATTTATGAATAAAAAATATATTGAACAATTATTTGTTACTAAATAATGTATTTATCTAAATTATTAAATATATTTGCCATTGGAATAACATAATATATTTATAACTTAAAAATAAAATATAAATTACAAATTTTAAGTGGGCTTCGATAGACTTTATACAGACTAAAATCAGACATCTTTCATTAAAAATGTCAGGCTAAGGCTTACAAAAAAACCTACTATAGATAATAGGTCGGGCTCATGCCTTTTCAAATTATAGCAGGCCGAGGCCTACGGGTAGGGGTGTAAATGAGCCGAGCTACTCGGATATCGACTCGAAAAAAGCTCATTCAAAAGTCGATCGTTTAATAAACGAATCGAACTCGAGCCTCGAACCGAGCTCGTTAACGTTAACGAACCGAGCTCGAGCTTGGATGTACTCGGCTCGCCAAGCTCGCGAACATGTTCGAGTTCGTGCTCGAACTCGAACATTTTCGCGAGCTGGCTAGTTTAACAGGCTCGCGAGCATGCTCGTTTACAGGCTCGTGAACAAGCTCGTTTAAGAGATCGCGAGTATGCTCGTTGCTAAGCTCGTGAATAGGCTCGTTTTTTAATTAAATTTTAATATTTTAATTTATTTATTTCTATCTTTTTTATTATTATATAATTATATTTCATATTTGTTTGATATTACTATATCTATATGTCTATAAATAATAATTATAATATAATTAAACATACAGTACCATATAAAAACTTAATTTATATAAAAGATACAAATTGTAACAATCCATTCTATGACAAATTTATTTTATTTGTAATTCTAAGAAAAACTTAAACAAACAATATATTATAAATAATCTATATAATTTATAAGCAATGATTATTCGATATTATTGTTATTATATCTAAGTAATATTTCTAATATTAAGTTAATCATTTTTTATTTAAAAAATATAAATTTTATTATAATTTAATTATTTAATTGAACTTTTCTTGTTTGTGATGTACATATACATATATATCTATATAAACTATTATATATGAACTATATAAGTTATGATTATTCGACATACTTTCCGCTATATCTAAGTCCTTTTTAAATATTAAGATAATATTTTATTTTTATCTTAAAACATAAAGTTTTTTATAATCTTATTGCTTTAATTGAATGTTTCATGTTTGTAATGTATATATAATGTATACATATATATCTCTATCAACTATTATAAACGAATTATATAAGGTATGATTATTTGATATACTATCTACTATATCTAAGTTACATTTTAAAATTTTAAGTTACTCATTTTATTTATATTTTTTAAATATAAATATTACTCCCTCTGTCCCACTTGAATTGTCACACTTACCAAATTGAGCGTCCCAACCATTTTGTCACATTTCTAAAAATGATAATTTTTTCACACTCAACAATAAAATATTAATCCCACTAACTCATAACTCTTAATTCCCGTGCCGAAAAGAAAGGCGACAATTGTAACAGGACGGAGGAAGTATTGTGATTTAATGACTTTAAATCAAGTCAAATCTATTAATTATCTATAAAAACAATTTAAGAACTTCAATAATATATAAACAATTTATATGCGCTATGATTATTCGATATTATTATTACTATATCTAAGTCACATTATTAAAAATTAAGTTAATCATTTTGTTTAATTTTTAAAATATAATTTTTAGTGAATATTTGGTGTTTGTAAGGTATATATACATATATATTTATATAAATTATTATAAATAAACTTATATACTATCTACTTACTATATCTATATAAATTATTATAAACTATATATCTATATAAATATTAAGTTTTAATAATTTGGTCTTATAAAATGTTTAATTTGTTTGGTGAAGTTTGATTGTTATCTGTTTAGAGCTAATTGGTGGAGTTACGAAAATTTTAACTTGTTTGGAACAAATTTGTTGAGTTTATTGAAACTTTATTGTTGAATGATTTCATATTATTTGCACTTATTTAACATTTATGATGTATGTATATTATAAGTTTTGCATTTTATTGGAATTTTTTTTTTGAAGGTAAACGAGCTCGAACCGAGCTCAAACTCGAGCTCACGAGTTCAAATCGAGCTCGAATTCGAGCTCGCGAGCTTGATAAGTTCTTTAGCGAGTCGAGCTCGAGCTCAAAAACTCAAATTTTAAACGAGCTCGAACTGCATATAATTCTCACGAACCGAGCTCGAGCAGCTCACTACTCGGCTCGGCTCAGTTCGTTTACACCCCTACCTACGGGACCAAAATTCAGCCTAGCCCAGCCTATTCCCACCCCTAATGGTGTGCAGGAATGCGTGTAAAATTTATTTCTTGCGTGGTAAAAATCCAGTTTTTTTATAATTTATATATATATTTAGATTATAAAAACTAATAATAAACCCAAAAATGAAATTAAATACTCATAGTTGAATCCTAAAATTAATAAAATCGGAAAATAAATAGTAAGTCCTCTAAAATGTAAAATCAAACCCTGGAAAGTAGCAACCAGCATGATTTATTTATTTGTAATTATATAAGAACCATTTATAATTGACTTTTTTAATGGATGCTTATAGTTTATGATCTTAAATTGGTTTTTTAATTTTATAAGATTTATAAATTTAGTAAATATTAATAAGTCGACCTTCTACTTTAACAAAAAAAAAGGTAGTGCATTTGCATGTAATAAAAATTAGTTTAATACATAGGGGTAGAGGCGTAGAGCTAATAAAATCCATAAAGTACATTATGATATTAATTTAATTTTTATCTTCAATTTATTATAACTTAAATTAAATTTATTTTCAATATATGTTGATAGCTTTGAGATGTTACTAGTAGTAGTATGTGTAGGTTTGTTGTTGTGGGTTGCAGTGTATCTCCATAACTATGCGCAAGTATATGTAATCGATAAGTAATATAGTTTTAAAAGTCAAATATCGAACGCTAGAGAGTATTTGTTTGAACCAAGGTTGTAAAAATCGCTAGACGGGAATGGGGCGTTGGTACAGCGCCTAGCGCCTAGGCCGCCTAGTCGGCACCTACTCGGTTCCATAAAAATACAATGTTTTATATTAATATTAATTATTTTATTAGCAAATCCTTCTTCCCCACCTCCCCATAGGCGTTTTTGTTTCTCTATATTCCACTTTCCCATGTAATTTGACCTCTTTGCATTTACAAGCATATTTTCCAATTTCAGTTCATCTCTTTCATAATTTTGATTCTATATTCTTCAAACGGCCAAATCCAGATTTAACCTCTTCTTGCTAAATCTGCGCTTTCATTTTCAAGTCCAAGCACCAGCACCTATGTCAGTCTCCAGTTCGTCATATTTCTTTATTAAAATATATTTTTTTCTTCGCGTGAAGTCCCTGAAATAAATGATCCATATTCTCGCCGTTGATAGCACAACATCATTTCAGACCACCGCCTAGCTCCGACGACCACCGCCTATCAGCGCCTACAGCCAAATAAATGTCGGTGCCGAGCAGCTGACCAATTATAGGGTTTTCGCTACGGGCAGGGGCTGCCGAGCGCTTCGGCGCCGACTAAGCAGCCGTCTTGCCCGTGTTGAAACGAAAGCACTCATTCCGCCTTGGCTTCGAATCCATGCAGTAAAATCTGCAACTGTACAATTGAACAATTCAGCATTACCACCATCATTGTTATCATCATCAGATGAGTGGTCATCAAAAGCAGTTTCTTCATCATCATCTAATTCGATAATACCGCCATCTTCATTGTTGCTAGTTGCATTAGTATCTTGTTCTTCATCATTTTCACTGCCCTCAGGAAAACCAAATTAAGTTCGGAATCCACGAACTAGTACTTTCGCTTTTGACTTAATTTGGCTAGCACCTTCCTAAACACTATTGAACTATCGAATCGGCGAACCATGATTCTTGAATCAATTCATAAACCTTCTTCGGTGATGATAGTTTTTTCCCTTCACACGTATCTAACATTCAATTGACAAAATTAACTCGGGTGAACATAAACTGAGGTTTAGAAATCTGAATCAACATACTCAACTACACATAAAATAAGAAATCACACTATGGGGAGAATCACCTAAAGATATTTATAAAAAAAATCACTTCAACGAATCAAAAAAAAAAAATTCAAAATAAAATAATGTATTGTAAAGTTAAGTCTCATCAAACAACAATAGAGCAAAAGAATCAAAACCCAATTAATCTAATATTCTATAATCGTATATCTTCTGGTAGGTCTTTCTTTCTTTTTCTTTCTTTTTTTTTCCTAAGATTTTACAATTTTCTTTAATTGTATAATTCACACACACAAAAATAAAAATCACACAAGGTACTTTTCAGTGCCTTAAAAGATCTTGAAGCACCAATCTCAGCTGATGTATCCACATGAAATACTTCATTTTTCCTGTTGTAGTCATTTTTTTTAAATTTTCTTCTGGCATAGCATCTATATATGAAACTGGAATGAATTTAGGGCTTTGCAACACAAGAATATGGGAAACATATAATCTAAATAATCTTCCTTTTATGTGAATGCCTCTTCCTACATTAGCAACTAGATTATGTGATGGTTTTCTGGAAAATGTAAGCTAGTTATGGTTTTCTATGAAGCTTGCTGAATTTGTAGTCTGCTAACAGTTATTTTGTCACATGTGTTGGTTATGCGATGGTTTTCTGGCAAATGTAAGCTAGTAATTTAGTCCAATTGTGTCACATGTGTTGGCAATTTCTATAACTACGTACATTTATTTTCACATACATTAGAGTCACTCTTCAATCCAATTATGCATACTCATTTAAACACAAAAAAACATGCTTGAATTCATGGAGATAAGGCAAATTAAGGGGGAATTTATTAAACAACAAATATTTTACATTATAATCTTTTATGATAACATATTTTAATAGGGTAATATGGCAAAAAATAAAAGAAAGAAAAACTTTGCAAAACGATCAAATAACATTGAAATAAAAAAATATATAAACCAATCATATACTTCACTCCACGATTCTACAAAACTGAACAAATAGAAGGGAACTTGAAAAGATAAGGCGAATTAAGGGGGAATTGAACTTCCAAACAAGCATGTTGCTCTGTGATCATAATTTACCTCTGTAGAATCAATTGACATACGGTGAGCGGCCTCTGAAGAGTGGATAAAATCTCTCTCTCTCTATTTGGTGCTTTGTGGATTTCGTTGGTGCATCACAATTTCCATTGCTAGTAAAACAATTTTTCTTTGAGCCCTGCTTCTCCCTTCCCGCCTATCCTCGTTCAAAATATAGCCGCAGTTATCCCTAAATTGTTGTTTTTATAATAACCTCAGTAGTGTTATACGTGCCATCAGGTATTTTAAGCCACATATCGTAATTAATTTACTCCCTCCATCCCGGCTGAATAGCCTGAATTATCCCAGGTTGACCTGGCAAACCAAGGAGTGTGAGTGTAAAGTAAGTTGAGTGGAATTAATATTTTATTGTTGAGTGTGAAAAAATTGTCTTTTTAAGTAATGAGACAATTGAGGTGGGACGGATGAAAAAGGAAAGTGGGACAATTGAGGTGTGACGGAGGGAGTATAAATTAAGATTTTTAAGGAAAATTTTGTTTTATATCCTCAAGTATACTTATTAGGAATTTTATCCCATTCTATTTTTGCCGGATAAATGAATTCCAGAGGCTTCGAATCGACAAAAGTTTAGGATCAACATACGTTCAACGTTGATTGAATCTAGGATTTTCCAATCATAAGGGATCGTCGATCATCCGACTTGCTCGGCTTTGCTTATTTGGCTTGATGATAGGTAATTTCGATTGTAATAGATTGCTAGGGTCAGACCTCAACAATATTGATTATTAGGAAATAATTAGGGATTTATGAATCAAATAATTAAAAAATATTCAAATATTTTCCGTTTTACCTGTACGAACCATAATTTGAACCTCATTTTTCCGACAAACCATGAAGATGAAAAATAAAAGGTTTTAAGAAATAATGTTAGTTCCTTATTTCATTAGGTGTGTTGAACCAAGTATAAAATCAGTTAGATCAATTAAATTTAGATAGAGTAATTTCACATTTGTAACCTTGTATATGTTAATCGAATTGTAATAGTTAAAAGTTACTTCATCCAAAAGAATCTACCGAAAACACACGAAAGAGTTATTCTTACAAGATGTACACATTGCTGAAAAGATCTGAACAATTGTTGACCTCGGAAAGTGTGTACAATGGCTAGGAAACAAGACAAACTCAACACATTTGAAAGCCTATAAGATGAGTATCAGTTATAGGTTGCTTATTTCCATGGAGTTTGTTGCCCATTGTGATTAAAATATTACAATATTCAGTCAATTTTTCGTATCATAGTACATGAAACTCTTAGCACTCTTTGATAGAGTTATCTTTCGGAGTTTACTCTTCTTTTAGGGGTGAATCTGATAACGGTTCTTGAACTCTTTTCAGAACGCAACACTCACGTCAACCAACTACTATATTGTGTGAAGAACTGAAACTCACACCACCTTCCAGCAAGAAAGGCTTAGCGACACGTTCGTGATAAAGACGATTAATCTGAAGAGAGGATAGCTTCCCGCGAATGCAATAGTCAATGACATCACTTAAAAATCAAAACTTTTTTTGGGGGGATGATCACTTCAACAAGCCATAAACGATTATACGAAAAATTATATCACATTTAATGATTTGTAGTATAATGGAGTCACTTCTCTTATCTTTAATCATAGTGGGGAAAATACCCTCAAAGAGTAGAGGTTTAGAGTGGGGAAACTAAATTCGGAATGAATTATGAGCTTATTTTGTAATGTGTGTAATTATTCATTATATATAGTGTGTATGATACCTCATAACACTACAATCAGTGGCGGATCCAGAAAATTTGTGTGGGGGCTGAAAGTTCTTTTTGCCTCCACTAAACTTCAATCCTTTCGTATCATCTTTTTTTTCTTATTTTCATCAATCTTTTCTTCTTTACGAGGGGGGACTAATCCAAAAAATGCCGGATCACGATACTATAAAAACAAAAAAGTTCCGGCTAAGGAGCGCTGGAGCCCCCCTAGCCTCTATGTGCATCCGCTGACTACAATGAACAATTACATACAAAACAATAAAAAGTTCATAATTCATTCAGTATGTTTATAATAGTTCGAATTTGAATGTAACTCTCTTTCTAATTATATATATGGAGCTTATAATTAAAATATATATGTTGTTTGAATGATCAAAGAGAAGAATAAAGAGGGATGCCTGGGAGACTTGAACCAGCATCAGCAATGAAAATATTCCCAGAAATGAAAGAGGAGGAGTCATGAATCAGATATCGAATGAGAGATGTGAGTGCTGAATTTGCTGTTCCCGTCTCTCTCAATGGAACTATTTTCTCGATTACGCTTTTTGTTGAAAATGGAAAAGATCAAGAGTAATTATCAAAGCCACAAATGTTGAAAATGGAAGAACACAAATGTTGAAAATGGAAGAAATCAAGAGTAGCAATCAAGACCACAAAGAGCGGAGAAGATTAAGCAAGCAATCAACAATCAAATCATTTATTTCCATAAGTTGTTCACCTAATTTGTTTACCTTCGCCCTATTTAAAGGGCACCTTGTACGTGTTTTCAGATTATCAAGAAATAAGAAACAATCTCTCTTTTTCTATCAACCATGTCTACCCCTAAATCTAACATGGTATCAGAGCAGGACTAAAATCCTGACTCTGTAGACCCAAAATCTTGATTCATCATGTCTTTCAATATCCTTCAAACCAAAATCAAAATCAACCCTAGCCAAGAACTCAGAACGACAAGTTCGATCTTGTTCTAACCAAAGCCAAAAGATCAAACCTTGTGACTCAGTCAATGGATGACGCGATGAACAGTAACATCACTGTGAACGAGGCTCAGTTCTGCCGTGGAAGCGGTGGCAGAGGCGGTGGCTTACGCCGTCGTGGAAATAAGCATGGAGGCTGGTCTAGCAGCAGTCGCGGCCGTCTGCCGACGATGCAGTGGCCGTGCAAGGCGACGGCTGGGGGAGGACGGCGACGGCTGGGGAAGATCTGGCTGCGTCGAGAAGGTGCAGCGGCTGGATAAAGACTCCTGCCGGGGTGATGGTCGGCGACGGCGAGGCTGGTACTGCTGCTCCGGGTGTGGCCGTACGGCTGATTGTGGAGAAGGGAGGGAGTCGATCGGTGGAGGTAGAGGGTTTGGAAAAATACCAAACCCAAATTCCCTTTATTATTATGATTTCTTGCAACTTAGTCCCTCTAATTTCAATTCTCTTAATTTTAACCCATATGCTTTCAATTCTTTCAAACTTACCCCTCCAAACCTTATCAATAATAGTAGTAAAAACAACCCTATAAAAAAACCTTTTTTCGGGGGTTGGATTTTCGATTGTGGGGCCACTAATACTATGTCGTTTGACATAAATGATTTTTTAAACATTTCCAAAACCAATAAAACTCATATCCAAACCGCCAATGGGGATCTTGTAGTCGTTGCAGGATCAGGAACGGTGCAAATTTCTCCTACCTTACGCCTTTCTAATTGTCTTCTTGTTCCTTCTCTTTCTCATAAACTCCTTTCCATCAGCCATATCACTCGAGAATTAAATTGTACCCTGATTATGAACCCGTCCTTCTGTCTTTTGCAGGATATCAGGACGAAGAAGATCATTGGGCGTGGTACTGAGAAGCAGGGACTGTACTGTGTCGATGAGGTTGATCAAAATGGTACCGCTTTACTTATTCAGAAATCGATTGATAGGGAAATTTGGTTGTGGCATAGAAGGTTAGGACATCCTTCTAAAGGGTATTTACAGTTACTGTTTCCTAATTTAGCTACAAACTCTAAGCTTTCTTGTGATTCTTGTGTTATGGCCAAAAGCCACCGACATTCGTTTCCATCAAAAAAATAAAAGAGTCAATGATATTTTTTCCCTTGTTCATTCTGATGTGTGGGGCCCAGCTCCGTGTTTAGGAGGAAATCGCTTTAAATATTTTCTCCTATTTGTTGATGACTGCTCTATGATGACCTGGATCTATTTTTTAGAAACCAAATCTCAGGTTTTTGAGAAGTTTGCTATGTTTTATGCTATGGTGCAAACTCAGTTCAAAAAACAAATTCAGATTCTTCGCTCAGATAACGGACGTGAGTTCATTAATACCTCCATGATCAATTTTTGTCAACAAAAAGGCATTTTACACCAAACCTCTTGCTCCTATACCCCTGAACAAAATGGGATTGTAGAAAGAAAGAATAGGATCCTTTTAGAGATGACTCGTGCTATGATGTTAGAATCTGGTGTTCCCACCACCCTCTGGCCTGAAGCTGTAGCTACGAGTGTCTATCTTCTCAATAGGTTACCTACAAAAATTCTCCAATTACAAACACCATTACAATACCTTTCCTCCTGTGTCACTATTCCTTCCGCTCTTACTCTTGAACCAAGAATTTTTGGTTGTTCTGTCTTTGTTCACATTCCGAAACACGAGCGCACCAAATTTGCGCCTTGTGCTGAAAAGTGTGTATTCGTAGGTTATGGGGTTAATCAAAAGGGGTATAGGTGCTACAACCCAAAAACCCGACAGGTCATCACTACCATACACTGCGACTTCCTTGAGACAGAGTATTTTTTCCGAAGCCACCCTAGTGCTCAGGGGGAGAATAGTAGTGACCATCTAAGCTGGCTTCTAAGTGTTCCTTCCGACGATTCTGAAAAAGGGCAGGTACCTTCTGATCAACCCACAGAGAACTCAGAACAAATCCAGCTCGAAGTGCTACCTCCAAGATCTCCTGGAAACTTGGTATCCTCTGGTGATAGTAATAATCCTCCTCCTTTCTCTGATTTACCTATCTCACCTGTTGAATCTCCTTCTTTCTCTGATTTACCTATCTCACCTGTTGAATTAAGAGGACCGGAACCCGAGGTGACTATTTTGCAGGAACAATATGTACTTCCCCCTCGAAGTACAAGAGGTATACCTCCCAAACGATATTCCCCTGAAAAAGAGAGTCGAAGAAGCAAGTACCCTATTGGTTCCATTGCCCGAGTCAACCTCTCTAAAGAAGCCACAGCTTATGAAAAATCCTTGTACACGGAGGAGATACCTCCCTCCGAAGTTGAAGCACTGAGTATACCACACTGGAAAGAAGTGATTCAGAAAGAAATGGATGCCTTGAACAGAACCAACACATATGACAAGTGCCGACTTCCTAATGGAAAGAAACCTATTGGATGTAGGTGGGTCTTCACTATTAAAAGAAAGTCAGACGGGTCCATTGAACGATATAAGGCTCGATTGGTAGCCAAGGGGTACACACAGACTTATGGAATCGACTATGACGAGACTTTTTCTCCAGTAGCCAAGATGAATACAGTCAGAGTTCTTCTATCAATTGCTGCAACGAAAGATTGGGCTCTCCACCAGTTCGATGTCACAAACGCTTTCCTGCATGGAGATTTGAAGGAAGAGGTGTATATGCTACCTCCTCCGGGTTTTTCTCATGAGTTTAAAGAAGATGAAGTCTGTAGGCTCAAGAAGACTCTTTATGGTCTCAAGCAATCTCCTAGAGCCTGGTTTGGAAGGTTTACAGCTGTTATGAAGAAATTGGGCTTCCAGCAAAGCAACTCTGATCATACACTTTTTATCAAACGGAGAGGAGATTTAATAACTTGTCTAATCATTTATGTTGATGATATGATTCTGACAGGGAATGATACAGAGGAGATGATAAAATTGAAGGCAAGTCTGTTTAAGGAATTCGAGATGAAAGATCTGGGAAGGTTAAAATACTTCCTAGGGATTGAAGTTCTGAGATCAAAACGTGGCATCTTCATTAATCAGAAAAAATACACTCTTGATCTCATTGCTGAAACTGGACTACTTGACTGCAAGCCAGCGACCACCCCAATTGTGGTCAACCATGGGCTTCAAATTAAGGAAAAAGCTGATGATGTCGATCGAGGTCAGTATCAACGACTTGTGGGACGTCTCATCTACCTCTCGCACACTCGCCCCGATATATCTTATGCCGTGGGAGTTGTCAGTCAATTCATGCACCATCCTCAAGTTGAACACCTTGAAGCTGCTCTGAGAATTGTAAAATATCTAAAAGGTACGGCAGATTTCGGGGTCCTCTTCAGAAAATCGGATAACCTCGAAATCCAGGCTTACACTGATGCAGATTGGGCCGGAAACCCAGTTGACAGAAAATCCACAGCCGGCTACTTTGTTCTAGTTGGGGGGAATCTTGTCTCTTGGAGGAGCAAGAAACAAAAGGTTGTTGCACTGTCCAGCGCAGAAGCCGAATTTAGAGGCATCAAAAGCGGAGTGACAGAGATACTATGGATAAGAAAGCTGATGAAGGAGTTAGGATTTTTTTCGGGGAAAACATGTCAACTTCTTTGTGACAACAAGGCTGCTATAAGCATCTCCAACAACCCTGTCCAACATGATCGGACAAAACATGTGGAGGTTGATCGACATTTTATAAAAGAGAAGATTGAGGATGGTACAATTGCTCTTCCGTATGTCTCCTCGAAAAATCAGTTGGCTGACATTCTGACCAAAGCAGTAGATTCTAAGAGCCTTTCGGATGTTTTAGTCAAGTTAAATATCGGCAATCCCGATACTTAACTTGAGGGGGAGTGTTGAAAATGGAAAAGATCAAGAGTAATTATCAAAGCCACAAATGT
>JAPKLW010007343.1:0-15274 GCA_026898455.1 Plectranthus barbatus | reverse complement strand
AGGCACACAGATTTTTCCTTTAAACATCACAACATTATCTGTGGATTCAAAGAAATCCCTAGTCTTCCCAAGTCGAATCTTCTGACGCATCCTCTCGAGTTCATCATCTCCTCTTTGTGCCTCAATGATTCGTTTTCTTAGATTAGGTATCACTATTATTGTGGATAACACACTCTTGATTGTTTCTGGTGGTTCAACCACTTCCAATTGTAATCTCTCGAACTCTTTGATTAGTTCGTTCTTTTGTGTTATAAGTGATCCCATTTTTATTGAGTCCTTCCTACTTAAGGCATCAGCCACTGAATTTGCTTTGCCCGGATGATAATTGATCGTGAGATCATAATCATTTACAAGTTCAAGCCATCTTCTCTGCCTCATGTTCAGATTCTTTTGCTCGAAGAAGTATTTCAGGCTCTTATGATCAGTGAAGATTGCACACTTCACACCATAAAGGTGATGTCTCCAAATCTTTAATGCATGAACTACTGCAGCTAATTCTAGGTCATGAGTAGGATAGTTCAACTCATGCGGTCTTAGCTGTCGTGATGCATAGGCTATCACCTTACCATCTTGCATTAATACACATCCCACTCCATTCTTGGATGCATCTGTGTACACCTCATAATCTTTATCTGGTTCAGGAATAGTTAATATAGGTGCTGAAGTTAAACATTTCTTTAACTTTTGAAAACTATCTTCACATTTCTCATCCCATTCAAACTTGATTCCTTTCTGAAGTAAACGTGTCATTGGTTTTGCAATCCTTGAGAATCCTTCAATGAAACGTCTATAATATCCAGCTAAACCAAGGAAACTTCTTATTTCATTGGGCGTTGTTGGTGAATTCCACTCCATTACAGTTTGTATCTTTGCAGGATCCACTTTGATTCCTTCAGCTGACACAATGTGACCTAGAAATGTCACTTCTTTTAGCCAAAATTCGCACTTGCTGAATTTAGCATATAATTTCTCATTTCTGAGTGTTCTCAACACTATCCTCAAGTGTTCTTCATGTTCCATGTCATTCTTGGAATATATGAGAATATCATCTATAAATACTAAGACAAAGTTATCCAAGAAAGGATGGAATACTCTGTTCATTAAGTCCATGAACACAGCTGGTGCGTTGGTAAGTCCAAATGGCATGACTACGAATTCGTAGTGACCATATCTGGTTCTGAATGCCGTTTTTGGAATATCTTCCTTTCGAATTTTCAATTGATGATAACCCGATCGAAGATCTATTTTTGAGAACACACTTGCACCCTTCAATTGATCAAACAAGTCATCGATTCTCGGTAAAGGATACCGATTCTTGAGAGTTAATTTGTTAAGCTCTCGATAGTCGATGCACATTCTCATTGATCCATCTTTCTTTTTTACAAATAAGACTGGGGCTCCCCAAGGTGAAACACTTGGCCTTATGAAACCCAAGTCCAGTAGTTCTTGTAGTTGGATCTTTAGTTCTTGCAATTCCTTAGGTGCCATTCGGTAAGGAGCCTTGGAAATTGGGGCAGATCCCGGATCCAAATCAATGGTGAATTCAATTTGTCGGTCTACTGGTAGACCTGGTAACACTTCGGGAAATACGTCTTCAAATTCCTTGACAATTGGTATATCCCTCACTGTTTGTTCTTGATTTGTTTCTCCCACAAGGTATACCAAGTATGCTTGGTTTCCTTTCCTTTGGATCATCTTAGTTACTTGAAGTGCTGATATGATTGACACCCGTTGACCTTTATGGATCCCATGAATGCAGATATGGCATTCTCCTTGTTGTTTGATGATAACTCTTCGTTCGTTGCACATAACAGTAGCATGATGTTCAGTTAACCAATCCATCCCTAGGATTGTGTCAACATCCCTCATCTCTAACACATTCAGATTCTCTATTATAACCTTATGATTATCTAAATACACTTCAAGTGTAGAACATACATGAGTAGTCATGGTCTGTTCTCCGGAAGGTGTTGCCACTATTAAGTTATGTTTACCTTCCTCTATCTTAAGATTTAGAGCTTCAACGCATATTCTTGAAATAAAAGAATGCGATGCTCCAGTATCAAATAACACAATGACAGGTACATTATTAATAACTCCCATACCTGCCAAATTTCCAGAACCTTCTTCCTTGTTCAAAGCATATGCCCTTGCCTTTCGCGTTTGTTGATCATACTGCTGATGAGTTTTCTTGGGACTTCGGGGTGGCGTCTGCTGCTCCTCCTTCCCCTTTCCTGTATTTCTTCTTGGATTGGGTGGCGGTTGCGGTTGTGGTTCTGCTTGAATAGCCTTTAGTTGATTATTAGGCCTTTGATAGTTAGGCCTACTTCCAGATCCTCCTTGGCGGTTTGGACAACTTTTCGCCATATGACCCCTATTTCCACAGTTGTAGCAAGTAATATCCTGGAGAGCACACCATCCGGTATGTGCCTTCCCACACTTATTACAGTGTGGTGGGACAGACTTCATTGGTTCAGCTCTGATTACAACAGGTGTTTCTTGTCTCCTTGCATAATTTCTTCTTGGAGGGTAGTAATTGTTCCCTTGTTCCAACCTCTTTTGGCTTTTGAGAACTTGATGATTCGGTCGTCGATCATCTTCCCACTTCCTTTTCTGAACAGGCAGGCTTTGATTGGTCTCAGCCTGTGGAAGAAGCGGTATCTTATCCCTTGTTATGGCAGCTTCAACATCCAAAGCCATTCTCAATGACTCCCGATAGGTCATTCCTCTTACTGTTGCTAAATGCCCTCTAATTTCAGTTTTTAGACCGAGGCGAAATCTTTCTGCCAATTTCACTGGTGTATTAATCATATGAGGAGCATGCTGAGATAGCTGACAAAACTGTCGATCATAATCCGTCACACTCATCATTCCTTGTCTCAACAAGAAAAATTCTATCTCTTTTTCCTGCTTATATTGTTTTGGAACATATTTCTCATACAATGCATCCTTGAATTCTTCCCAGGTAAACTTTTCGTACTCTTCAGGAGTAAAAGTTTTTATGTAAGTATCCCACCAATAGTCAGCTGGTCCCACTAGCTGACGTGTCACACAGTTAATTTTTTCAGCATCAGTGCACTTCATGTGTTTGAAAATTTTTTCCATAGCACGAACCCAAATCTCCGTCTCAGTAGGATCACTTTTACCATCAAATGTGGGCGGATGTTGTTTCCTGAAGACTTCAATAATCTGAAGAGGTTGTGGGGGTGGTGCTGGTTCTTGGAAGGGTGGCACTTCAGGCGATCTTCTTACCGAGGTACTTCTTCCATCAGATACTGTTTGTTCTGGTGCAGCTTGATAATTTGGAGCAGCTTCATATGCACCGAAGGCTTCTTGCCATTGTGGTTGTGCTCTACCTCGACCTCTTCCTCGCCCTCGTCCCCTTCCTCGTCCTCGTCCTCGTCCTCGTCCTCTCCCCTCACTTCCACCTTCTCCCATTCTATTACTTTGAATTTCTTCAATCGAAGGCATTCTGTAGGTATTTCTGTGTTAGTTCTTTGTAACATTAATTTATGAAGTTTAATCACTTCATAATCCATGTGGCCTTATGCAGAAAAGTCATGTTGGATGCAACATGTACTCTCAGCTCGCAACCTAGTGGTTCCTAATTCGGGGTTATCCCCAGATCATTCTAAGATTTTCTCATGCACTAAACTCGCGTCTACATTTATTCGGAATACTGCGCGTTAAAATGATGCCGTACTCTTCCTTCGCAACAACAACTCAAATCCGTATCATATTGAAGCTCGTCCTTCAATTTAAGTCGAGGGATTTTGAAAAAATTCCATACTTCAGTTTTGAAGTAATTATTTGATTCTTACTCAAAATTTTCACTAGAAATTTTTTTTTTTTTGACTTCATAATTGCAGCAATGTGGGAACATGCTCTTAATTTATGAAGAAGTAAATAATTATCAAGCATTATGCTTTTTAACTTTTCACCTAACTCCTCCCTTCATTATTTGAGAGATGTTGGTTTTCTAAAGATTTATTTTGTCACAAAATAGGATGCAAAACCATTTCCATCATATTTTTCTAAGCAAAAATATTGTTCCATTTCTACCCCTTTGATAATATTTTCTAAAAATCAAAACATGATTTTCAAAATAATTATTCTTAACATAAGTAAGAAATATTTATTTAATCTATAAATACTCTTTGTAAGCATTAAAAATTTCTTACCTCACTTATTTGAGCAGGATGGAACAGAGTGTTGAGCGTTTGGATCATTTTGTCAAGATCTGACTTCTATAGATCTCTGAATGAAAGAGATCGGGTATACAGAGCGAAAAGAAAAGAAAACAAAGCTCTGATACCACTCTGTCACGCCCCCATTTGCTTTCCCGGATCTTAGGGGACGCGACAGGATGAATAACCGGAAGAAAGAACAACAAGTCCGATTATTCAACTCTCACTCTCTCAATAATTACCAAGCAAGATCAGATAATTAGATAAAGTATGAAAAATAGGTATGTCAAACTTGATTACGAATCATGTCACAAAAGGTTTAGAGTATACAATATCTCAATAGGGAAAGTTTAAAAGTTCAGAGGTTATTACAGCGGAGAATTACATGGCGGAGATGTATATATGAAGATATACACCTCAGGATCTACTCTGAATACTGGCCTTATTTATTAGTGGGACCCATCGATCTCCACTAACTATTATTGGATCCGCTCACACATACACCTCTGTTGCTCCATCCTGCTGCTCAACCTACACATTTTAGAAATAATGCGAGGGCTGAGTACAACGTACCCAGTGAACACATGTCAAATCATACATATATAAGATAAACTATGCCAATCACTCAGGTAATACACGGGGTTTTATTGAAATACAAACCGTGATTTCCAAAACATGTTATTTCATTTGCTGAGCTCAGCTTTTTCACTCTCCTCTTGCAATTATTATCTGTTTTAACATTTTGTGGCAAGGAAGCAGGCCTACTTCCAAACCACAATGAATAGTAGGAAAAGGTTTCCCCTTCCCAACCATCATCCACAGTGCACTAGTCTCGGATTAATCATCGAGACCCGATCGTATCACAATTGAGAATCAATAATAATATTGAAACCCACCCTAGCCATCTGGAAGTGGTTCTGATGATATATTCATCTAGATTTTACTTCTCAGTGACCTATCTCTCTAGTCAAGTACGTCTGACTCAGAGGAACAGATAAGTTGCACACAAAAACATTTAGGCATAGTCATCATTTTGAAAACAAAACATTTTTCATTCTTTTATTTGAAAACAGAAAACATGGCCCAAAAATCAGGCTTTTGAGTTTGTAGTATAAGAAAGCCCACCTCGTGTTCTTACAAATGGGTGGTATAATAATTTTGAAAGCCTTCCTCTCTTTGAAAAGTATTTCCTTCAATCATCCACGAAAATAAAGTAATAAGTTGTCTTGATTAAAGATATGTTGGGTTAGCTTAATGGAAAGCTAATTTATTTTACAACTCGAATAATTTATACTTTAGATGATAACCCCTTGCCTAATATTTTTCCTCAATCTTATGTTATAATCATACCCAATAATTTCTCGAGTTCAATAAGCTACACCTTTTTTTTTATTTCATAGCCTCATTATCTAGTTGAAAATTATTTAATTCCAACAAGATGTCTCCGTGTTAACTATGTCTTGCATTAAGGCTCTCTAGTGCGGTTGCTGGTAGACTGTGCCTTGATAGCGTCTACACCAGACTTCATTTTCTTCGATCTAATTTAACTTCTATGTTCTTCATATCAATTATTACTCTGTCAGGCCTGCTATATGCTGTCACAGCGATATAGGTTGCCATTTTGACATTTCATGCTTGATATGTTGAACTTGTGAAAGAATTTGTAATTTCATACCTGAAATATTTCTTCTTCATCGGGTATTTATTTACTATTTAATCGATCTTAAATTTGCCCTACTTTATCGAAATTTAATTCTAACATCTACAATTACTCTAAACGTCCCAAAGAGTCTATATATATATATATATATATATATGATCAAAATGATGATATATTATGAATGGAGGTTTTGGGTGTTACCTCAGTGACACTTGGTTACACTTTCCTATATGTACCCCTGTTTCTCCAAATATTAGCCTAGCAGTATTTGCCAACTTCTCCTACGTAGATCGGAACCCTATCAATATACATATTAAATAAAAGCTCTAAGCGAATATTACGATATTGCAGAAGAAATTATCGCGAGATTATACCTCAGTTGAGCGCAAAATCAGTTTGAATCTGAAGCACACATATCTCTCTCACTATTTTTTTCTTTCTCTCTCTCCCTCTCTCCCTCTCCCTCTCGTAAATCTCTCTCTCTCTCTCTCTCACTCTACTTCTCCTTCTCCTTCTATTTCTCTCTATTTCTTTTCATTTTGTGTGTATATTTGCTCCATTCCCATGCCCTTATATAGGCATAAAAAGACATTTAATTATTATTATTATTATTATTTTATTATTAGTGCATTATACACTATATAGTGGTTCCTCCATAATTAAATAAAATATATTAGTTTTATTAGTGCTAATATAAATATTAGTAGTGCATTATACATATATATATAAATATATAGAGATTATTATTTTAAATAACCCTTAATTTAGAAAATAGAGTTTCATAAGTTCACTAGAAATTCGTACTAGTATTATAAATCAAAAACTCTATTTTGTATCGTGAAAATACGAAAAATTTTATATCACACAATTATTTATTCAGTCGAAATTTTGAGGGCTATTACAAAGTTACAAAGTATCTTATGCATTAACTAATAGTAATTTAAGTATAATTTTTCAACATAGAGATAGAATATATACAGACGAACTATTAAGTACTACAAGTACTGTAATAAAAAAAAGATAATAGCCTACAAAAATTCATTCAACGAAGTTCATCTCAAAGAATTCAAAATAATACACCAATCTTAAAAATAGAACAACCAAGAGCTAGTACAAGCAATATAAACCAAAATAAATGGCCTGAGCCACTAAAAAGACAAACATTACATTCAGATATTCAAATGACACAACTAAATAAACAAATACAAGAATTAAAAACAGTAGTTGCAGAAATAAATGATAAAATATAATGCCTAGTTCCACTTTTATATCAATAAAAATAGATGAAATGAGCATATATCTTCCTTATACCGATGAATTAATGCAACAAAAGCTTAGAAAAGAATATCTTGAAGCACATACTACTTATAGCTGTTTAATAAGAAAATTTACACTTGTTGATAAAGAAAATTTACAAGAAATCAGAAAACTTAGTACTGACATAGAAAATTTAGAATCTACAATTAAAGAACTACATCAACAATTAGAAGAAATTAGATTAAAAATTATTAGAAAACAAAATTAGAAATAAAAACAATTATAATAAATAAAAGAAAAATAATTGAAGGGTATTAATGGAAGAAAAATTGATTTGGCTATTTTTTAGAGTTTTTCATAAAAAGGGGTATTTCTTAAAGCATCTATAGCCAAATAGGGTAGAATAGATTTTTGCTCAAAAAAAAATCCCCAAATTGAATCATTTACGCTATACTTGCATCACCCTTCTCTCTAAATTCATCATAATGTATATTTTTCGTGTAATTAATGCCACCGCAACAACTAGACTCTTGATTCAAAAATATAATGTCTGATTTAGCGTATTTTTAACCAAATTTGTCCATAAAAATATTTTTAACGAACAAAATTAAATATTGTACTAAAATCTCATTTAAGTAAAAAAAATTTGGATTGTTTTTTAAGTTAATTGGTATGGAATTATTATGGACGAAGATTTTTTGTTCCATAATACATAAATATTAATTATATGGCATATATTTGTGGTAAGGAATCAAATTGCATGGATGAAATAATAATTGAGCACATTTTATTATGCAACTAAAAAGTCAATAAGTATTAAATTAATTGTGAGATTTTAGCATGATATTGGGTGAAGATATTTTGGTAAGGAAGAAATTATTCCCGGAATTTAAGCAAATCAATCTAATTACATCACATGAGGTGGATTTGAATGATAATTTGGTAATTATATTCAAATTGAAATATTATATATACATTTCACTATATAATTATAATACATTCATTTTTCTTTCCTTATTTATTATATGAGTATTTTAGGAAAGTTTCATGAGCAAAAAAAAAAAATTGCTTTGAGGGTCTTGCTTTTATAGATGCAAGGGGTTAGTTATCTTAGAGTGGATTGCTCAATCTCATAGGAATTAAATTGAGTTTACATCACAATTCGATCTAAATTGAACACATTAGATTTCCACACTACACTCACTCTTATCTCATTTGATTGAACTTGTTACTTCATCTACCTAGTTTGGAAAGCTTGATTGGCTGTTTTAAAAAATTTCTATTCAATATGATAGCTATTGTGTTTACTTCATTGATGCTTAGCTTAGTTATTGTTTTTGCCTAGCTAATAGAAAAACTCAACGATTTAGGTTTTGCCTAACTACAAACATTCCATACAAGTAGGGAGTATTCTATAGGGTGAAGTTGAAAAGAACCTTGGATTGATAAAATTTAACTTGACTAAGTGTTGTTTTTACACGACATCAAGTTCACATCTTTGGAATTATCTCAATATGATTTTAGTATGACATAATTTATATACCATTTATCTTATAATTTTTTTGATATACCATTAGAATACAAAAAAAAAATTATATACTTTGATTTTTATCCCTAAATTATTAAAATTTATTGCTTAACTGCTAATGTGATACACTAATTATAAATTTATTGTAAAAAAACTATATTTTTAGTTAATAACTGTAAAATTTCCTTATTTGATATAGACTTATTTTAAATTTTTAAGTATGTTTCATTGGCGGGAAAAGAAAATTTTACTTGGGGTCCTGCTTTTATATAAATATAGATATAGATATAGATTAATATGTTAGGGTAAAATTCAAAATTTAACTTATTTTAAAAAAAATACATTTAGTCTCATGTTATATCTTTTTTTTAATAGTAATATATTAATATAAACATATATTCCTACTCACACACTAAAATGTTCTCAATAATTTTTGTTCGGGGTGCAATAGTAAAAACACTCTATCGATGACCAAAAAGGTCATGGATTCGAACTTCCATGAAAACATAAAAAGTATATGTATTTAAATTAATATAATAACGTTATTTTTAAAAAAAATTCCCAATAAAATTTAAACTCATAACCTCTTAATCTCATATCTTACATGCATTTAACGTCACATTCAAAACTGTAAAGTTACCCTTAAATTTAAAAAATATAGAAATTTCTGCCCCAAAATTGAAACGTATGTGCTGTGTTTGCACCACCTATTTTCTCTAAAGTTGTCACAGTTTATATTCTTTGTAACATTACATTTCAATTACTCTCTAATTCTCAATTTAAAAATATGACTATGTGACTCACCATATGTTAAGCCTTGAGGAAATTTTTAACAATAAAATAAAATTTCATAACGAACAAAAAAAATTAGGTGAATTTTATGTATATATATAATTATATATAGGGTTGCATTCCAGGTTGAATATATGTTCATGAATGAACAGAGATCAAAATTTAGCTTTTGATTTCAAAAATAGACATCCCTGATTTTCTGTTGACATTTATTATTGTCGATAGCTTCTTCTATTATTAAAGGGGCAAATTAGTCATAAATGGAAAAAAATTGAAATGAAATTAAATCTGCATGCTAATTTTTTGGATTCAGTTACCAAAACAAATTCTCACGATTTTTTCCATTATTATCGTATAAATTGGAAAGAGAAATAAGATCATGTTGCATATTTTTTTTGGTGCGGTTACCAAAAAAATACCCCATGATTTATTCCATAATCTTAAGTTAATTGTTATCATTGTTTATGCTTTGTGTCTCATTGTAAGGTAATTCTGTCAAAGTGTGATAAACTACAAGGTGAAATAAGATTTTCCGGCTGATTTATCGGGTGCGATTTCAACTTCCACTAATCTATTATCGTTAAATGCATAAACAACTTTAATTATTCGTACAATGATATTGAATAGATAACAATGATCTTATAGGTGTATTAAAAATCAATTAAGATTAAACCGACAAATTTTGAAAAAATGATATTTAATACAAGTAACAATATTAATGTCAACAACCTACAATGATATTTAATAAAGATAACAATGATCTTAAAGGTGTATTAAAAATCAATTAAGATTAAACCGATAATTTTGATAAAATGATATTGATTACATGTAACAATGATAATATCAATAGCGTACGATGCTACATATCAACTGAGTTCTCGTCGAGCCCTACAGTTCACAAAAATAATAACACACATTTAACATAACAATGATAATCGTATATAACACAAAAATAATGAAATATACATTAAACCTAAAGATATAGCTTCCGCCAGAAATACTTCTTGATTCCGACGAGATTACCGAGGGCGTGGCACGGGTCGTGGTGGAGGCAGCTGGGCTCCGGGTCTTGGCGATCGGGGTCTCCCACTTCAGCAGCTTCCATGGCACCTTATGGTGTTGGCGAATCATCTACTGATTCTGATCTCGCTGGAACCCTTAGTTGCAGATCTTGCATACGTACCGATCCGACTCCAAGAGGGTTTTGGGTGATAGGACACCACTTTTGCATCTGGATAACATACTTGGAGTTCTGACGGGGGTCGTTTTCTTCTGCAGATGGTGGCGGCGTTTTTAGAGGAGGAGAAGGGGTCGGAGGAGGGAGAGGGGTTGTTAGCGTCGTTCAACATCTAGAGAGGGAGGGAGGAGGTAGGGATTAATAAAAAAAAAAGATATGGTGAATAATAAAGATTGTATAAATCTAGGAAGTTACCAATAATAATAAATTTACTAAATATTATATATTGTATAATACCAATAACACCATTAATGCAATGAAAAATTAGAAAGAAAAATACACGTGGCATTAAAATAGGGCGTTGGATCAAATTGATGAATGGCTAGATATATGGTCATTGTTCATTCAGGACATATAGTTCAGAAATGAACGCAACTCTCTCTCTCTATCTCTCTCTCTCTCTCTCTCTCTATATATATATATATATATATATATATGGGTATGTTAATCTCACAAGTAGTCCTTTAGATGGGAGAAGAGAATGAATCCAATCCATCTAATGAGGTCTGCGGACGGTTGAGATTTAATTTAAGCCAAAATTACAAAGTTGCATTACCGACCTAAATTTAGTTACATAGTAAGGGCATTAATGACATAATGCATTCACAACTACCATTAATTAAATTCAAATCCCTTGATTTTAGGGAACCACATCTTAAATATTATTTAATTTTTTTAAATATGAGGGGACCACATCTTATCTTACAAAAAAAATCATAATTTATTTTATCACTATTAAGACACGTTTATTTGTTATTAACTATATTCTCTCACCTCCAACATTGTTGTATAACTTTAAATAATCATAGCTCACTCAATTTAAATTATTTTTTTGCGTGTTATATATCAAATTGAAGATCGTTTTATAATCATTCAAGTGAAATCCATATTGCATATGTTTGCAAAAATCTGATAGCCCTATCAAACATAATGCAACTGAACTGGTCTATATAATGCAAGTATACAGGCTTATATAATGCAACTTAAATCAGAAAATAAATTTTTTTGTCAAAATATCAATTACCTCATAAATAGTCATGCAAATTTATAGGCATAAATAATCCATTTTTGCAGGTTTATATAATGCGACTTAAAGGTGGTATGATGAATTTGAGTTTTGAATTCATCATCTTCTTCTTATTTAGGTAACGACTTCTTCGATTTTCTCAAAGAGACGACAAGTACGAGCTAGCAGAGGAAAGGGAAGTTTTAATGCAATTGGGTGTTTGGTTGTTGGTAGGTGGTTGTATGAAATATTTGGATTTCATGCTCTGTTTCGTTTATTACTATTTCGTTTGTTAATAATTTAAATTCATCAGACCACCTTTAAGTTGCATTTTATAAGCCTGTATATTTGCATTATATAGGTAAGTTTAGTTACATTATGTTTGATGGGGCTATCAAGTTTCTGCAGAATATAGATTTTTTTTCAGATGTAAGTTGCATTATATAAACTTGTAAATATGCATTATATACGTCTGTATAGTTGCAGTATCTTGTTTTTACTACGATTATCTAATTTGAAACATATGCAATAGTGATTTCGTTTGAAAGATAATTAAATTATCTTTAATTTGATATATTATACGTGGAAAAATAATTTAAATTGAATGAGATATTATTATTTAAAGTTTTATAAAGAAATTAGATGAGAGAGAATATGTAGACGCAAAACACTTGTGTTTGATAGGAAATAGATTATGAGATTTATTGTGATCTCTCATGTTTAACTTACCTAAATTCCCTTAATTATAATTCAAAATAAAAATAAAAGTTAAATTTCAAATTTTAAGAATCAATCTGGACCACTTATTTTATCAAATTAAAGGACAAGATTTATTCTCTTCTCTCATCTAATAGTCACTTGTGATGTGATTACACCTATAGATATAGATATATAATAAGGATAAAGGTCATTTAGACACTCCGACTATTCTAATAAGAACACTTTAGCCCCTCCCTAATTATTTGGTCAAATTTAACCCTTCAACTATTAAAAAGGATTCAATTTAACCTCTCAACTTTTAAAATTACAATTATACCCTAATCAAGAAAATAATAGAAATATTTTATAGTTCTAAGCTTATTTTATTATTATTTTTATTATTTTATGTACTGATTTAATTATTTTACATCCATATTCTTTATTTGTATAAATAAAAATATTTCATATAGTAAGATTTTCTAGTAATTTTCTTTCGATCCCCTTTTAATTTATTAGAAAAAAGTATATCATATTTATTTTAATTCGTTATTGTCAAACATAAAGAATAAAGTTAATGATATATTATTTATATTAGATTGTATTTCCTCCGTCCCAATTTATTAGTCTTACTTTCCTTTTTGATCTGTCTCATTTATTAGTCTCATTTCCTAAAATGACAAATATTTTCACACTCACTAATATAATATTAATTCTATTACACTCACAAATATTAATTATTGTGTCATTTCACTTTAAGACTATTAATTTGGGACAGAGAGAGTAATATTTAAAATATTTATTATTATTATTTTTATTTTTCATCAACTTTTTTTTTTTTACCGAGCTAGCAATTCAAGTACCCAATACAGTTAGATTACATGGATTGCCATTAGGCCTTTAGGTAAATATATTACCATAAGTTTTAAGTAATATTTGTTTCTATGTAATATATTATCATAATTAATACTTTAATATATTTATAATATTCATTTGTATGTAATATTCGTGATTTTTAATTTTTTTATGATTGATAATTAAAATAAACATAAGAGATTCAGTTTATCTAATATGTTTAAAGGAAAGAATTACTATGAATTTTATTATGTTGGATTTACTTTTTATTTATCTGTTATATTAATATTTTATTTATACAAATAAAAAATATAGATGTAAAATAATTAAATTAAAAGCTTAGAATCATAAAATATTTATATCATTATCTTAATTAGGGTATAATCATGTTGAAGGGTTAAATTGAATTTATTTTAATAATTAAAGTATTAAACTGGACTAAATAATTAAGAAGGGATTAGAGTGTTGTTATTAGAATAATCGGAGGGCCTATCCTTATTCCTATATACTAATATGGTAAAATTTATACTCCAATTTTCCTAAAAATAAATGTTTGTTAGAAATAATAAGAGAGAATGGAAGAGGGGGGACAGCGAAGCGAGAAATCCGGAAAGAAAGAGAGTACGGATAGAATCTGAGGAAGGGGGACCCACACAGAATGAGGAGCAATCCAATAATTGCACCCCCACGCTATTCCGACACCATCATCATCTCTATCCTATCACTTCACAACTTATGTTTCCAACATTTTTTACTTAATTTCTTTTTCTTTTAAAATTTTCGTTTATAGATAAATAAGTAAATTTTGAAAAAATAATACAAACTTTTATTTTTTATATATAAAAAAATTTTAAGTTTTGTATTAAATTTATGATAAGAGCAAAGATTTGATAACTAAAAATTGATATGAATACAATGTTTTACTCTCTTTTTATTTTAAGATATGGGTGTGTTTATGGGATCCCAATTCATATATTTTGAATGGCTTTCATCATTTTAATTTTTGAGTTTGAAAGATGAGTTCTTGATACATAATTCAAAAGATACTAAGATTTTCAATTCACGATTTAATATGAGGTCTCAAATTATATAACTTCAAGTCTTCAATATCATCATATCTTTTGTTTGATGATTTTAAAGAAGTGATCAAATATCATATCAAAAAGAATAATTTCGAATATTAAATTGATATTAAAAAATGATATGCATCATTGATAAATGATCCACATCCTTCATCAATGGTTAATAATGGCTCAAAATAATTAGTTTTTGTGATTTTATATTTTTATTGTAGTGTTTTTCTGCATTTTTTAGTAAAAATATTATGCTTAAAAATCATGTTTTTCAATAATTAATACTTTCTATTACAATTATAATGCACAATATATATATATATATATATTAGTTGGGGGCTGCAGCTCCCCTAATCCAATTTTTTTTTTTCATTTATGAAATATATTGATTTGATATTTTATGAGATATTTTATTTGGAAATTCTTTTTCCTTGTTCGAGGTGCAATGGTAGAAACACTCTATCTATGACCAATAGATCATAGATTCGAGCTTTCTTGGGGACATGTAGGGTGTGTGTTTAATTAATGTTAAATAATTTTTTTTAAAAAAAAATAAGATAATGAAATAGAAGTTCAAGTGGAAAAAAAAATATCAAACCCCATTACAACTTTTTTCTGGATCCCCATAATATATGGTGCATCATAATTGTGAGCTGCTATAATTTAGTATCATTATATTTCCCGGTCATGATGGCCTCACTCAACTAATTTCTTTTTTTGCTTTGTCACACGCGCACCTATGTATACTATATAAATGTACATGCTTTCTAATTAATAAATAATGATCCAAGATAAAAGATTTTGGATTATTGGATTGAAAAGGAATGATAAAACAATGTGTATATACATTTTTAGATTGAATTCAGTGTTGAAAATTAGATATGAGTTCAATAAAGATAAATATGAGTTTTTAGCTTGAAATGATCACAGTTGATTTCTTTTTTCTTTTTGATATTTTGTGTTCTTTAAACATAAAACATAAT
>JAPKLW010007342.1:0-15274 GCA_026898455.1 Plectranthus barbatus | reverse complement strand
TCTTGGAATCTCCCATGACTGGTGGCTTCACCGCTGGTGAATAGTGTCAGCCAGAACACTTATTCTGCTGGTAGGATTTGTCAGCCTCCTGCTGGTGAAATCCTTCCAACTGGTGAACAGTAGCCAGTCATTAGCTCTTGACTCCATGCTGATGAACAGTGTCAGCATGGGTCTGTCAGTCGTCTGCTGGTGAGACTTCTCTCAACTGGTAAGCACATCTCATGCTGGTGAACAGTAGTCAGCATGAGTCTTGATCAGCTACGACTTACAACTCAAAAGACCTAAATAGGACTTTACATTTGAGACTAGAGCTATACTAGAGACAAACTGACGCTGGTTGGACTTAGGATTTGATCCACCAAAACACTTAAACACCAAATCAAAGATCTAAGCTATCAACTGGGGAAAGGAAACTTAGATAATTTTCCCAACAGATATACGTCCTCGTCTTTTAGTAGAAATATCATTTTTAGCAGAGTATCCCTCCTCTAGCAGAGATATCAAGTGTAGCAGAACATCCATCTTCTAGCATAGACCTTATTCATTAGCAGATATCTCATTAGCAGAGGCCTTATCTCTAGCAGAGACTTCAACTCTAGCAGAGAAATGAACTCTAGCAGAGATCTCACTCGTTAGCAGAGGCCTTATCTCTAGCAGAGATTTCAACTCTAGCAGAGATATGAACTCTAGCAGAGATCTCATCTCTTAGAAGATAGAACGACGATCTTTAGTGGAAGCTTCTCTCCAAGCGTCGATTACTTTTTCAAGAAAAACTTTGACCGATCTGACGTGGCATTTGTCTATTCGTTGTGTATCAGATGATCATTAACTCTGAATCGAATCAATTTTTTTACGAACAGAGTTATGATTCTTCCCCTATAAATGCCCTTCTTGTGTGTATCTTTACCATCACAAGAGCTCTTTTTCTGAATATTTTCCTTTTGTCTCGTTCAGAAAGCTTTCAAGAAGATGGATTCTCCTGGTCAATCCTTGGAATTGCGCCGAAACCAGATCCTTCAGGAGGCTGGTTTGAACTCTCTGTACGATAATAATCCAAGAGTGGCAGAGATTGTCATGTCGAAGTTGAATCGCAGTGGATTGACCCAATTCGTTACTGCTACTCTCAGACGTTTCCAAGGCGATGTTCTTCGAGAATTCATCGACGACTGTTCTGTGGAGGGAGATGGCATTTATGGTTTCTTCCGCGGCAAGCTCATCTATTGGTCACCGAACGTCTTTTCTTGTCGATTTGGCCTTCCCAGAGGTCCTGGGTCTGTCTTCGACTACCGTGTGACGGACATTGCCCCTGAGTGGTTAGCGTGACAGAGATGGAGACGAACGCCTTCGTCTGAATTTTCCCTGTCTGTCTCAGCATACGATCTGCGCACTCCTTATTGGGTGCTCTTTCTTATTGCTAATAATATGTTGATGGGAGAGGACCGTGATGACACTTTCTTCTCAAAAGAAACGTGGCAGATCATGATGTCCATTGACGATGGGGTCGAGGTAGATAGGGCGAAATATGTCTACAATAGCGTTCGAGACTGTGTCTAGTATTATCCGGCAGTGCCTCTGCTGAATGGAATGCAATTTAGTTGGCTGTTGGAGCAGAGTTTTCCTCAGATAGCAGAAGGACCAACGAATCTTGTAAATACGGAGTTCTTCCCGTTTAGGCCTTCTTCCTCCTAGAATAGCGAACATGTTGTTGTTTTCAATTCTCCTCTTATCTTTTGTAATGACATCTTCTCGATGAATGAAAAGATATATGAAAACTGCACAACTATGTTTTGTTATCTGGCGTTTGTTAACAAAATTTTCAACCAATTTCTGCTCGGCATTTTCAATATTAGCAGAGAGCTAAGATGAATATTCCTCAGCATATATGATCATCTTCCAGAATACGTAATGATGTCTTCAAGAAATCCAAGAAATAAGGATAAAAATAACATCTCTTCTGATACTCTGTTTTTGATATGCTTGCATCATAGTCTCAGCAAACTGTCTTTTGAGTGTGTTGAGTGTCTGTAGCAGCCTTCCTATGTCTGATGTGAGCTACTATTTTCCACTCAAGGTCATCAAGTGCTATCATTTAAGACGGCAGATTTCTGTCCTAATCAAAAGATTTGGGATATCCTTTGGTGTCTTCTTTAAGCATTCGTGGAAGAGAACGCCAGAATACTCAGGTAGGTTGACTTGCCGTAAGTAGCCTTATTAAGATAAGTGGCGTTTCCCCCTTTGTCGAGACACCTCGACTTCCGCTCTTCTGAGTTTTGAATTTAGTTGATAGGACACTTTTGGGAGAGTGTCCCTACTATGGATAGAGCCATGATCTTGCTATAAATAACGACTCACTTGTATACTTGAACTTCATCTTTTCCACTCCACTTTGCATAGCATTTCCTCCTTCACTTGTTTCAAAATGCATCGTATTACCATTGCTCTAAGTGATTTGCCTGTCACTCGCAACCAGATTCTTCATGAATCAGGGTTGTATTTTGAGTATGGTAACAACTGTCGAGTTGCAAACTTTGTTATGGGAGCTTTGCATGAGAGTTGCCTAACCCAGTTTCTAACTACGATGCCGACACATTATCAGAAACAAGCTCTTCATAGCTTTATCTTCAGATGTAAAACCGATGATGACGCCATTTGGGGTTGCATTGACAACCAGGTGGTTTGTTGGACTCCGGCCTTCTTTTCTCAAAAGTTTGGCCTTCCTCGGGGTCCTACTCGTGTGATGGATGTCTACCGTCATTTGACTGCTCCAAAGTTCGGCTACTGGAATAAGTGGAGGCAGTCTGACAACTGTGACTTTTCACCAACTCCATCATGTTTGGAGTTGAAAGAGGAGTACAAAGTCATTTTTGACATTGTTAGCAATGTCACTTTTGGCGTCCCTTCTGACAACTATGTCTTCAACCCAAGGATTTGGAGGGCCATGATGGCCATAGATTCGGAGATGAAGGACGTTGATTGGGTGGAATTCTTCTTTGATGGAGTGAAGAGATGCATCGATCTCTTTCCTCAGTTTCCTCTGCCAACTGCCATGCAGCTAAGTTGGTTGCTTGAGCAGACGTTCCCTCATCTTGCTTTTGAAGGTATCCCTTTGATGGGATTTGACTTTTATCCTTTGTGGGCTCATTTTCCGAACTGTGGTTGACGAATGCTCCGCGCTCTCCTCCCTTTTGCGTCCACAAAAATATTGTTAGATTTGTAGCACACGATGGTGTAGAGTTGGGTGTATCTGATAGCTTTTGAAGTCTGTAGCCCTTTTGTTGAATGAATATGCTGATTTTAGATTCCTTCTTTTCAACTATTTTCATGACATTGTTCAGCATTTTGTAGTGTAGTAATGTCAAGATATCTTCAACAGGTCGAAGAAATAGCAATCAGAATATAATAATTATCAAACAAATTTCAAGAATATCCTTATTGAAAGAATGAGAGCTAGGACTCATTCATCCACATCTGTATCTAATTCCATCAACCCCAGTTTCAAGCATAACTCTTTAAATCTGGTTTCTAAAAGAGGCTTTGTAAATATGTCTGCTATTTGATCTTCGGTGCATATATAGCGAACATCGATATCTCTCTTCTCCTGATGGTCTCGTATGAAGTGATGATGGATATCGATATGCTTGGTCCGAGAGTGATGAACAGGATTCTTTGTGATGCACATGGCACTATTGTTGTCGCAATAGATGGGTACACATTCAGAAGAAATCCCGTAATCTTGTAATTGTTGCTTTATCCATAGAATTTGCGAGCAACAGCTAGCAGTAGCTACATACTCTGCTTCAGTGGTGGAAATAGCAACAGAGTGCTGCTTTTTGCTGAACCAGCTAATGAGCTTGTGTCCCAGAAATTGACATGTGCCGCTTGTGCTTTTCCTGTCGATCTTGCATCCTCCAAAATCAGAATCTGAATATCCACTCAGAGCGAGACTATCTTCTCTGGGATACCAAATTCCTAGTCCTTCTGTACACTTCAGATAGCGAACAATTCTTTTGGCAGTGTCAAAGTGAACCTTCTTAGGCTTGGCTTGATATCTAGCACATAATCCCACGGCATACGAGATATCTGGTCTGCTAGCGGTAAGATATAGTAGTGAACCTATAATCCCTTTGTAAAGAGTAGGGTTCACATCATCTCTTTCTTTTTCAAGAGCAGCAAGGCATGTTGTGCTGATAGGTATGCGCAAACTCTTGGTCTTCTCCGGACAATATTTAGCGATTAAGTCACGAGCATACTTCTTCTGATGGATGAATATTCCTTCTTTGGATTGATGGACTTGCAATCCAAGAAAATAAGACATCTTCCCCATCATGCTCATTTGGAAGTGGCTAGTCATGAGATCAGAGAACCTATCACATAGATCTTGATTCTTTGATCCAAAGATTATGTCATCAACGTATATTTGAACTAGCAGAATGTTGTCTCCATCTTTAATGCGAAAGAGAGTTTGATCTATCCTCCCTTTCTGAAATCCATTATTCAATAGAAACTTAGACAAAGTTCCATACCAAGCTCGTGGTTCTTGCTTCAGACCATATAGTGCCTTCTTGAGTTTGTAGACTTGATTGCCTTGCTCGAATCCCGGAGATTGCTCGACATAAACTTCCTCCTTGAGTTCACCATTAAGGAAGGCGCTCTTCACGTCCATCTGCATTACATCAAACTCATGGTACGCAGCATATGCCAAGAATAGGCGAATAGCCTCTAGTCTTGCTACTGGGGCGAATGTTTCATCATAATCTATGCATTCACATTATCTATACCCTTTGGCCACAAGACGTGCCTTGTTCCTGACTACGACACCTGATTCATCTTTCTTGTTTTTGAATACCCACTTAGTGCCTATCACACTTTGATGTTCTGGTCTGTCGACTAGTTCCCACACGTTGTTATGTGTGAACTCTGCAAGCTCCTCTTGCATGGCATTCACCCAATCCGCATCTAGCAGTGCTTCTTCTACTTTCTTGGGTTCTTCATTTGATATGTAACAAGCTAACATGGCATTGTCGTTCCCTTGTCTGGTTAGGATAGGATCATTTACGCTTCCAAGAACACTGTCTAAGGGATGCACTCGTAGCCACGAAGGTCTGATACGTCCTAGAATTTCAGCCTCTGGTTCTTCTTCTTGATGAGTATTATTTTGATTAGCTTCTACTGCATTCTCCTGTGGATCAACAATTTGGACAACTGGTACTCCTTCTTCATCTGCTTCTGGATCTTCATGAATAGGATCGGCATGAGCAGGTATGAGAACAGGTGGAGCTCCAGCAGCAGGTTCCTCCAGGATTGGATTCTCAGCAGCTCCTTTGCTAAGATCTTCAGTAGATCCTTCATCACCTTGATCATCAAGAATTCCAGCAACATCTAAATTCTCATTTAGATATATAGAAGATGGGGCCTCAGCATGATCATTAGCATCACTGGCCTGGTCAGCAGTCTGGTCACCTGCTGAGTGCGAAGTTTCTGGATTAACATCAATCGTAGACCTAATCGGATCAATACTCATATTTTCAAAAGATTTTTGTAGAGATTGATCATGGATATCATTGGTCTCATGATTGTCATTCCTTTGTTCTTTGTCAACCCTGCGCACTAAAGTAGACTCATCACAAATAACATTACATGTTATTTCCACAAGTCGAGTAGTCATGTTTAACACTCGATAACCTTTGTGAGATGGGTGTCCATATCCCAGGAAAACACCTTCATCAGACTTAGGCGAAAAAGTGTTAAGTTTAGACTTCCCATTGTTATGGATATAACATGTTGAACCGAAAGCACGAAAGTGTTTAATAGAAGGCTTACGACCATTATACACTTCATAAGGAGTTTTGTTGAATCTGCCATTAACCGCACTCCTATTCTGAGTGTAGCAAGCAGTCATGATAGCTTCTCCCCAATATTTTCCATTGAGTCCTGAATCAGCAAGCATAGACCTCGCTGCTTCCTTTAAGGTTCTGTTTCTTCGTTCTGCTATCCCGTTCTGTTGTGGTGTTCTAGCAGTGGATTTTTCTTGATGAATACCAGCTTCCGCACAGAAGTCCATCAAAATTCCATTACAGAATTCCGTTCCATTATCTGATCTAATCCTTTTAACTGTAACTTCCTTGTTGTTCTGCTCTTTAAGGATCAGCTCAGGTAGCAGTGTTTTTACTTCATCTTTGCTTTTTAGGAGTTGAACCCACGTGTACCTGGAAAAATCGTCAACAACCACAAGTGTATATATTTTCTTATTGACTGTGGGTGGTGTGACAGGACCAAACAGATCCATGTGTAGGAGTTCGAGAATTCTCCCTGAGGTATCCTTTCCTGGATTTGTTTTGAATGATGCCTTTGTTAGTTTGCCTTGTTGGCACGCTTTGCATACTCCTTCCTTTCGGAAAGATTCAGCAGGCAGTCCTTCGACCAGCTTGTGTTTGGCTAGATGATTGATCGTCTTGAATTTCAAGTGATTTAACCTTTTATGCCATAGCCAATTTGTTTCATCTTTGTTGAATGCTACGAAGCACGAGTACTGTTGGCCACTTAGCCAATCGACCACGTATAGTCCACCCTTGCGGATGCCTCTAAGCTTTACTTCACCTGTAACCTTATCAACAATATCACAGCCAGAGTCAATAAAATAAATGTTATATCCATTCTCACATAGTTGGCTGATGCTCATCAAATTGTGTTTAAGGTTTGAAACGAGAGCAGCATTAACAATTCGGATTACATCTTGTTCTACACATCCTCTTCCAATGACTCTTCCTCTGCTGTTATCACCAAAAATAACTGAGGATCCATAAACGCTTTGTAAATCTGAGAATAAGTCTGCTCTTCCAGTCATGTGTCCTGAGCAGTCGCTATCGAGAATCCATTCATCTGGAGATCTTGACTCCTTCACTCTTGGATTCTGCTTCTGCAAGACAATTAAGAGAATAATTTAGGTACCCATTTAGTCTCGGGTCCTGCAGGATTAGCAAGTGTCATTGTTCCTTTTGGAACCCACATTTGAGTGATCTTCAAAATTTTCTTCTTGACATCACTCCTTATACCTTTCTCAACCTTAGGATAGGTAAATCTTGCATACTTAGATTGAGAATGAGGTGTGGTAGTGTGCCGAGCCTTCACTGTCTTTTTGAAAGAATTTGGTTTGGACTCAGACTTCACATAGGTGGTCCGCCTATGTGATGTGTATGTATTATATGAAGGCCTTACAGCATTGTAATTAACATGCTTGCTTGTATGAAATGAAGATTTTGCTGTCCTGGCAGTAGATGCATACTGCTCGGCATTCCTTCTAAACTCTGCTGATCTTGGTTGCGAAGCATATATTCTCGTATTCTGCTTGAATTTATCATTCCTCTGTTGAGGTTTCATAGCAGACACTCGAGAATTCTGCTGAGACACAATGTACCTCTGTTGTGCTTCCCTAGCATATATTCTAGGATTCTGCTGGGATATATCGTACCTCTGCTGAGGTTCCCTAGCAGATTTCCTAGTATTCTGCTGAGGTTTCACAGATTCTCTAATGAATGTTTCAGCAAATTCCTTTTCTTTCAGTTTTTCTCCAAGGATGAATTTTCCAGCAGAGATAAACTGAATAGTCTTCTGCTTAGAAGATTTTCCTTTATCATGTCGATCAAAACCAACACCAGCTCTATCTTTGTGATGCTTTTGTTGATTAATTGCGGCATTCAAAACAGCTTGACTGGTCGTGTAAGTACAAATGCAATTTTCTTTTGGTTTATTTTTTAGCAAAATGTTTTCTTTTTCAAGAATTTTGAAATTTTCAGAAAGTATTAAAAATTCAGCTTTCATTTTTGTAAGTTCCTCACTTGCAGACCTTAGTCTTTCGACTTCCTTGGTCAAATTTGAGACTTCCAACTTTAGTGAGGTGTTTTCACCTATAATGATATTTTTTATTTCATACATCTTAGAGAATTCTTCATTTAGCTTCGTGAGATAGTCTTCCTCAGAATCTAAAATGAAATCCTCGCAATCATCAAAGGTTGTAAATCTAGGTATGTTTACTGAAATTACCTCGTTGTTCTCGGCTGCTAGAGCCGTTTCAGCATTCTGATCAACATCTGCGTCAGCAAATGGATCTTCCACGATGTCTGCCATCAAGACTAGCATGGCTTCTTCATCCTCTTCTTCTGAAGATAGATAGTATTCTTCATCGTTTTCTGGAATATCCTGAGTTTCTATCCTGGTTAAGAGTGCTTTCTTGATTGCATTGCCTGCACGTCTTTCAAATCTCTGCTTCAGACGCTCCCTTTCTTCTTTGCTGACTTTCGGACAATTATGTTTCAGGTGGTCCGGGGATCCACATTCAAAACAAGTCCTAGGCTTTCGCTCTGCTGAGCGGGCATGAGATGGAGACGGTTGTGCTTCCTTTGTCTTCTTCTCAGCTTTAGCCTCCATCAACATTTTTTGAAGCTTTTTCATCTGTTCTTCTAATTCACTGATCTTGACATCAGCAGGATGGGATCCTGAGGTTGTAGCAACCTCTTTTGTTTGTGTTACAGGAACAGATCTATCTTGATTATGATAGAATTTTTTTGGTTTAAATTTGTTGAAATCCTTTTTAGCATAATATGCTAAATCATCTGTACTAGCAGTAGATTGTACTACCGCAGCTTCATTCCTTTTTGATTGTTGTATTATGAATTCATGTGATTTTAGCTGAGCAAATACCTCGGATGTTGTCATTTTGCTGAGGTCTTTTTCACTCAGACTAGTCATTTTAACAAACCAGTCGTCTCTGGGATATAATTTAGAGATAATCTTATGATTCATCTCCCCATTTTCATATTTCTTACCAAGATTGTTCAATTCTCCAATGATGGTATTGAAGCGTTCTTCCATGGCTTGTATGGATTCTCCTGCATTCATAGAAAAAGACTCATATTTGTCAACAGCTACCTGCAGTTTGTTGCGTTTCATCTGGTCCGTCTCCTGAGATGATTCGCACACATAGGTCCACATTTCTTTAGCTGTATCGAACTCTAAAGCCTTATGTGCCATCAGCTTAGGTAGAGAGTCAAGGATTAACTTCTTTGCAACATGCTCCAGCTGAGCTCTCTTCTTGTCTTCACTTGTATATTCCTCAAAAGGTTTTTCAACCATTTGGGGTCTCCGTGGCCTTGGGGGTCTAGGTTGATCTCCTTCATCAGCTCCTTCAGCGGGTTCGGGTACAGGTCCTATAAAAGTGTTAGCTTTCATAATCTTAATGGGCTTTCAAGTACCTCAACCATTTATGGGTGTATGCTCTGAAGCTGTATTAAGGCCATTTTTATCCATGTTGAGAAGTTCTCCCTGTTGTACTTTCAAAGAGAGTGATTCAACATCTTGTCTAATGAGCTAAACAAGTAAAACACAGATAAACAGGTAAAAGTGCAAGGAAAATGTGGATCTGGTCTTAAGCGACTCAGAAGTAGTCGGTTTTTCAACCTCCTGCTCTGATACCACTTGTTGGTCCCGAAATATCAAAGTCGTCGTGGTGATAACTTAACACGAAATGCAGCGGAATAGTTTTCTATCTCTTGAACTTAACGTTGTTTTCCAAAAAATTAGTTAGCTCAGGTTATGTCTTAAGGTTTATGTTCAGATATACTCTAGCAACTCTGTTGCTAGGTTTCAAAATGATCTTGGAACGGTAAAATAATAAAACAGTAAATGAACACCAGATTTTATAGTGGTTCGATCCAAAAGATCTACGTCCACTCCTTAGCCAAAATGCTAAGAATTCCACTAGAAAAGTATACAGATTACAAGGAATTGCCTTTTCAGTTAAGTAGGCAGTGAGCTTTCGGCCTGGCTACTTGACAGCTATCCTCCGTTGATCTTAACTTCTCTGAACACAGCTCCGGCCAAGTCAAGGGCGCACCTTCGTAAAACATGTCCTTCGCTAATGAGACTGTTATAGTTAGCCTCTAACTTCAGTAAATATGCGGCAAGGCCTGTCAGAGTCAGTCTCTTTCAAGAATGACTGTTGGATACTCCTAGTAAGGAAATTATCCCAATGATTGAAGATTCTTAATGGAACTTCAAGAATCTTCAAGGATGAGTGTCAGATATTCAATGAGAGGACACTCTGGGTTGTTGAGGGCTTTGAATGTGCTTTCTATCACGAGCTCTCAACTGAATACTTTTCACTTGTTCGCTTTTTCAAAGGAATCTCACACTTGAATAGTTTGCGAATGTCGGTAGTGATTGATGCAGTTGTAGTTGTTCTTGTTGTTAGTATCTTTCTCTCGGCTTTCAGACCTGTCTTTTATAGATGGATATTCAAACTTTGAATCTCCATATCCGTTAGACTCAACGGCTCCTTGATCCGAGAGTGTTTATTTTATGACAGTCGCTTTTGTCTTTGATTTGTACCTCTTTAACTACTTCGGGAAGTTCTCGTCCTTTGTGTGAGCTTTTTGTCAGAGTCGCAGTCCAGCTTCAAATTTGATTCTTTTGCTTTGCTAAGCCAGAAACTGCTAACAGTATATTCCTTGTGATCCTTTGACTTCCGTTGCTTGCAATTCTTTGTTCATTTCTGAAAGGTCCGAATGCTAACGCCTTAGCATTCTGTCTAGCGAGCTTTCAGTCATTTGCTAGCGATCCTCTGTTGGCTTGCTTCTCTAGCAGTTTGTAGGATGAATGCTGATATCATCTGCTTTGTGTCTGCTAGAGATTCTTCTCAGCACACTAGTCTATTACAACTCAATATACAACTTATACAGGACTTTACAAAGTGTGCTAGACTCTCTAGATTTTGGCAAAATGATCTACCAACTAAATAAGGTTTGATCCAACAAAACCTTTTACAAACAAGTCCTAAGGGAGATTTTGGGAATAATTTCCCAACACTTACCCATGTATATCTGGAGTAGTCATCAACTACAACGAGAGTGAATATCTTTCCTCCAATAGCGGGTGGCTTGACCGGTACAAATAGATCTATGTGAAGTAGTTCCAGGATCCTATCTTTGCTTGTTGTGATGGGGTGATTTTTGAAAGAAGCTTTGGTTTGCTTCCCCATCTTGCATTCTTTGCAGACACCTTCGTCTTTTTTTGAATCCTACTTGCGGTAGGCCTTCCACTAGCTTATGTTTAGCAAGATGTCTGATGGATTAGAAATTTAGATGGCTAAGTCTCTTATGCCAAAGCCAGTTGATTCCTTTCCGGGATGAGCTTGTTGCGACAAGGCACGAGTCAGGCTATCCGCTCTCCCATTCTACAACGTAGAGACTGTCTTTCTTTATTCCTTTGAGCACAGTCTCTTTGGAGTTTTTGTTCTTAATCAGGAACTCTTCTTCCGCAAATGTCACCTCATATCCAGATTGGATAAGTTGACTGATACTCTGCAGGTTGTAATTGAGGTTGGTGACTAAGGATACATTATTGATGGACAACCTGTTGTACTCTAGATATCCTTTGCAGATTACTTTTCCCTTTGAATCATCTCCAAAAACGACTAGGGTCCTCTTACCATCTTCAAGTTTAAGAGGAGTTCTCTCTCTCCAATCATATGGGCCGAGCACCCACTATCCAAAATCCAAGCTCTCTTCTTCTTCTTGAGCTGACTTTGGCGACCCTGTAATTGCAAAACAAAGAAGGTTAGATTAAAGGTACCCGAGCTTGTGCGGGTTCTGTCGGGTTAGTCTTATGGATCTATCAGGATCCCTTATGAAACCTTCTTTGCCTTTCTCTTCCTTCTATAATAATGTATGTTATTCGGATGCATGTGTAAAGGTATAGAGTGTGTGTGTGAAACCTTGTCAAAATTTGAGTTTCTTAAAACCCAGTTTCTAGGAACTAACTTCCCAGAAACTGAGTTTCTTGAAAATAAATTTCAATTAGGTTCTCGAAAACCAAGTCCGAGGTGTACAGTCTTCCTAGCCCATGGAATGTAAAAATGATTGGGCTCAGACCTCGTAGAGGTGTTCCTCCTATACGGATAAGTCTTTCTTTCATAAGAATTATGAGCAAAAGACCTCCGATTTCTCGAATCCGAAAATGATACTTTATGAGAGTCACTTCTAGCTGCTGAAGTGGGTTTCCTAACATTTGGAACAGTCTGCATGACATACTTTTTAGGAATAGTATGCTTCATCTTAGGTTTATTTGACATTGAAGTCAAATTATTTTTAAGCTTAGGGACTGAAGTCAGTTTTGGAACTGACTTCTGTCCCTTACCCCTATTGGCTACAGAGGAGTACTGACTACTCCCTTGCTGTTGGTCCATATTTACCAGAGTCATCGTGATTAAATGGAAACACGAAATACAGCGGAAGTTCTTTAAATATTATCTTGCACTTAATCTTTCCAAATGTTTAGCTTTATGTCCGAGCATGAGTTAGATTGTTTCAAAATATACACTAGCAACTTGAGGCTGCTAGGTTACAAATCTAAACAGGAAACAATAAAAAAAATGACACAGAGTTTATAGTGGTTCGATCAAATAGATCTATGTCCACTCCTCAGTCAGATCACTGAGAATTTCACTAAAAAGATATATGAAGTACAAGGATTCGCCGATCGTGTGTTGTAGGCGGTGAACTTTCGAACCGGCCACAACAAGACTATCCTCCGATACTCCGATCTTCTCAGCTGGTGCAGCTCCGGCCAAGTCAAGGGCGCACCTTCGTAAAACTTGTCCTTCGCTGCCGGTGGAGATTTTAAAGTTCCCTCCAAACTTTGTCTGTTTTTGGCAAACGCCCATCGTAGTCAATCTCTTTTCAGAGATGTGACTGCTGGATGCTTCCTAGAGTGGAAGGTATCCCAATGATTGAAGATTCTCGACCTAAGTCAAGGAATCTCACAAAGGTAGTGTCAGATAATCAATGGAAGACACTCTTGGTTGTTGAGAGCTTTGAATACACTTTATGTCTTGCTCTCAACTGACTACTTGCTTTTTCTTTGTTCGTATTGTCGAAGGAATCTCGCACTTAGAATGTTTTCAAGTGTAGGTAGTGATTGAAGCAGTAGTCTTCTTCTCTCTCTGTTAGACTTTGCTTTTATATCTGGAGATTCAAACTTTGAATCACCAGACCCGTTAGACACAACGTTCATCCCTGTCCAAAAGAGTTTCAACTTTATCCAACCTTTCTGGCGTCGTACAATCCTTTCGACCTACTTTGGGAAGGCTTTTGTCCTTTGATTGTACTTTTGTCAGAACGGGCGTCTCTTGTAAGTTATCGCGAAGTGTCTCTCTGCTTAGTATTCAGTTGGGAATGCTAGAGATATTCTGCTAAACTTCTTGATTGCTATCACCTCAAGCAATCTGCCCTTCTTATGCTGGACTGCTGATCCATCAACAGTTTCTTATCCTTAGTAGTGAGATCTTAGACTCCAGATTGCTAACGCCATTAGCAATCTGCTATTCTTCTTTCTTTATGACTGCTGAGTGGGGACTTCTAGCAGTCTCTTCTTTCGCTTATGATTGCTAGCTCCTTAGCAATTCTTCTTAGATATTTTTCACTTTCTTCTTAGCGATTACTTCTGTCTGCTAGCGTCTTTAGCAGCCATCTTTCGGCTATCTGCTGACGTCACTCCTTAGCAGCCAGAATGCTTGGAATATGCTAGGATCGGATTTTCTTCTTTTTTATTGCTGATTCTTCCACCGATCCTCCTTAGCTTTCCTAATCTATTACAACATGAAAGATTCCTATACAGGACATTACAATTCATTGCTAGACTATCTAGAATTCAGTAATTGATCGACCAACTATTAAGGTTTGATCCAACAAAACCTTTTACAATTGATCCTAAGGAGGGAATTTAGGAATATTTCCCAACAATTTCCCCCTTTTTGGTGCGATCAAAGCTTACTACCACTTGTTGAATCTAAGAGGAAGGATGTCTGAGTTTACAAGAATTTTCCTAAATACATATCTTGCAGTCTAACTCAGAGTTCATCCCTCTAAGTTCAAGTAGGATTGATTTTTCATAAAATTCCCCCTCAACAAGTGCTGTGAAATATTTCTCGATTAAACACAGGTAAATGCTGCGCGGAATATGTTAGGAATTCTAGCATCCAAATTAAATAGCAAGCATTCACAATCAATCCAAGAGATATAATACTCAATATCGATATGCAATTTCGTTGAATACACAAAATATGTATATCAACTAAGACACACACGGAAAAATCAGAGATGGACAATGAGAAATTGTCTAAATCTGATCCAATTTCATTTATAGTTCAAGCATTACAAGTGCAAATGAAATCAGATAAGATCAATCAGATCGAGAAAGGGAAAAGATTACTACTGTATACAAATTAAGCTCAAGAGTCTGGGGACGGTTCCGTCTTTTCCAGCGCATTGAACTTGTCCATCGTTATCTTCATGAACTTTTCAATGAGAGCCTTGCTAGCCTCACGCTCAGCAGTGTCCCGCTCCATCTTCTTAGCAATCCTTTCATTTTCCATCTCAAGCTTCTTCATTTTCAAATCTAGCTCTTTCTTTTTGAGCTCTTCCTCTACGAGTCTTCTTTCCTCTTCTGCAGCAGCTAATTCTTCTTCTTCTTTCTTCCTCCACTCTAGTTCAGCAAGTTTCCTTTCTTCCCCCTCTTTGATTGCATCCAAAAAGGTGGCGGAGAAGTAGTTCATAGTCGGCATCATTTCTTTCTGAGATTCTGCTACATTTTCTTTGAACACGTCCATACTGGTCTTCGCTTCAGAAATATCCAATTTCACCTTAGCAACCTCAGTACGAATAGCAGAGACCTCGCTTCGGACTTCTTCAATTTCTCATCGCATGTTGCTTGCTTCCAGCGCCATTCGCTCATTAACAGCAAGTTGTACGGCAAATTGGATCGCAGAATTGAAGTACATAAGAAATTCCAGGGAACTTATGGGAGTAGCATGAAACGACTTAGCTACTATAAGTTCTTGACCTTCAGAAGTAGATGCTTTTTGTACCGGGACATCCTCTGCAACAAGAGTAGCTTGATAGAGAGTTTCTTCTTCTACAAGGCGTTAGGCTGACTGTAAGGCATAAGTGATCTCACTTTGAGTAGCAGCATAGTGATAAGCTCATATTTATACTCACTTATCTATATTTTTCTCCATTGTTTCAAGTGTTTTACATTATGTTTTCACTTATTTTTGTGCATGAGTCTACTTTAGAGGGTGTTATGCCTTTGATGGGTGATTTTTGCAGGTTTTAGGCCAAATTCATTGGAAACCTGTACCGAAAGCAGATGATGTTCAAAGGAACAGTGAATACTTCTTGTTGGGAAAATTATCTAAGTTTCCTTTCCCCAGTTGATAGCTTAG
>JAPKLW010007340.1:0-15276 GCA_026898455.1 Plectranthus barbatus | reverse complement strand
GTTTTAATTCTAAACAATTTTCATTAATTTTTATTGTGTGGGAAAACTTCTATATTTTAATATTAGAAAAATCTTAAATTCTCAATCTTTTACTTCTTATTCTCCCCCCTTCTTTAAAAGAAACTTTTATAGCTAATGTATGATTGTTCGTTACATCATTAGATAAATATTTTTTTTGCGAAGCATAATACGTTAACTTAAAACTCACTTCACTTATATCTTTTTATTAAAGTTCAAACTCATAACCATTTGGATACCAATAAGATACTTAAATCACTTATTGGTGCATGATTTATACATGTTAAACTAGGATTTCAAACTGTTTATAAGTGGAATTTAATTTACTACTCTCACATGATTTAAAAATTTATACACTTAATATGTCTCATCATAGTTTTATTGCCTTCAATCATGTAAAGATATCACATCATGGTGATGACTATTGTGCTTCATTAATATCATTTTTGTCTTCAATCGATAGCACTTATAACATTATATTGTTTTGTATTTGTGAATTCAGATTTTGAAGCCAAAATAATTTAACCATTTTTGTTTCTCAATACGAAACTCATGTTTGTATTTTGACTATTATAACATCAACATTAAGTTTTAACTCTTTTACTTTCGACTTCATTCATTTCGTTATTCTGTCCACTTTCTTTTATGCAAGTCAATTTATTTCCTTCATCCACCTTATCCCTTCATTGATTGCACATTTTTTAAATAATCTATTTATGTTGAAATAAATATTCTCCAATTCACACACGTTTCGACTTTTCAAATTCTCAATGCAACAAAATGACCATATATATTCCTCTGTAGGCTATATCATAGTAATTTCCCAAAAATATTTTTCAAACATGGTTACTTTTATTAACTTTATTTATGCCCGAGTAAGGACCAACAACCTAACTTGAGAATCAACATTCAAACTTCTTGCAAATGTTTATTGTAAAATGAGGTGTGGAATGTTGTGTCAATACCTTTACGGCTTCACCACACACCAAGTAAATCAGACTGACTTTACAACTTTTTCGAATCAGATTTTCTTTAACAGGTAGTGTTTGAGCACTTGTTTTCTAAACTTATCTTCTTCTTTTTCTTGGAACAACATATAATAATAAATTTCAATTTTATTTGTCTTCCTGAAACAAAATATACAATAATTTGAAATTCTTACTTTATTTTACAATATAGTGTGACACACTAATATTTTTGCATTGTAGTCTGACATCCTAATATAATATTTTAATTTATTTTAGCTATATTGACATACTAATTTTTTTTCTCATTTTTATTTCATTCTACACAATAACTTGACTTTCTAAAATAATCTAGAATTTCATTTTATCTTAGAATAATTTGATATTCCTAGTTTTCCTTGTCTTTAATTTCAGTATACAATTTTATATTCTAATTTCAAACTTATATCTATATTATATAAAATTTGATTGTCTAAATCATAAACATATCAATTATAACTCCAATTTAAGAAAAATTTAAAAATAGTCGATATCTTAATGACTTTTTAGATTGAATGTAATTAATCTTAAAAACAAATCTTAGATATAAGATATAATTTAATTTAAATTTTTATTTATTGTATTTAATATAAATTGAGTTATAACTAAGGAGAATTTTCGATTCGTGACTCAAAAGATAACTAAGTAATCATATATTTTAATTATTTTTATATTATATATCTTTGATTTGATTTATTTTGAATTTATTTAATTCGATTAATATAAAAAAATGTAACCGATATAATACGAATTACGATGTGATTACGCTAATATATATAGATGGTTATAAAATCAATTGTATTTTAACATCAAAAGTATTTTCCATGTTATTACATCAACTGTATTTTAATATTAACATAATTTTTTATATATGTCCTTCGATCTTGTTAATATATATATATATATATATATATATATATATATATAGGGGTGCGTTAAAGTGACAAGTACCCCCTTAGATGGGAGATGAGAATGAATCTGGGCCATTAAAAACATGATATGAACGGTTAAGATCATTTTGGGGTGCGATTTTTGAAACTGCATTCGGTAGAATAAAAAAGTTGCAAATTAAGAGTAAAATTGTCCAAAATTTAAATGGCAAAACCCCTCTCTCAAGCTTTCTCATTTCTCTACTGGAGCTCACATCCCCCCTTCTCTCTCCAAAACCTTTTTTGTGGATCTACGCTTCTCTCTCTAAAACCACCACCACCACTTGCTGATTAAATTCTCGCCTCCACTGCTTGCTGTCGCACTTCAATCGCCGCCCAAGAAGAAACACAGGAGGAGGAACAAAAAAAAAAGAAGTAATAATTTATGAGGGTGCCGTGTTGTTCGGTGTGCCAGAAAAAGTACAACGAGGAGGACCGGTGCCCACCACGATAAGCCTACCGTTGTGCTTCAACAGACTAAGCAATGGCACTATGGGATGAGCTGTCGACACTGTGTCTATGATACCATCTAGTGTTCCCACTGCATCCCAGCAAAATTTAACAATCATAGACATGCATAAAGCCACGACAGGGGAGTTACAGAAAAACGTTTTTCTTGTGATTATTATACTGCAACTGTACAAGGGTATATAATGCATATTTACAGGCTTATATAATGCATATTTACAGGCTTAGATAATGCATATTTGCATGTTTATATATTTTCAGATGTAAGTTGCATTATTAAGCTTGAAAATATGCATTATCTACATATGCATAGTTGCAGTATCTGATTTTTACTACGATTATCTTTTTTGAAACATATGCAATAGTGATTTCGTTTGAAAGATAATTAAATTATCTTTAATTTGATACACGGTAAGTTAAAAAATAATTTAAATTGAGTGAGATATGATTAATTCAAGTTTATGAGGAAATTAGTGGAGAGATAATATGTTGAAGAAAACATATACGTGAGTTTGAGATGAAAGAGAATATGAGATTTTTTTCTGTGGTCTCCCCTTGTTTAACTTACCTAAATACCCTTATTACAAAAAATTAATTCATAAATTAAGTAATAAAGTAAATAGAGATATTAAATTTGGACCATAAGATTGAGGAAATAGAAGGATAGGATTCTTTCTCATCTCCCATCTAAATGGCAATTGTGATATGATTACGCCTCTATATATATATATATACATATATATATATAGAGTAGTGATCATATGAGAATAGTTTTTAGTATAAGAAATGAGAATAAATCTCAGCCTTTGATTTCGTGTTATCAACGCTCATGATCAAATTTACTCCGTGTGCAGTTTTCCTCATTTATCATGCAGTTTTGATTCATTAAGGTTATTTTTGTAATTTTAGGATTTTTAAGATTTAAAAGGTATATACTTCCATATTTAATTAGATTTTGTATTCCTTATTTCGTGTGTTCTGATATCTTATTCCTCCTTCGTTCGATTCGAATAATATATCTTCTCTCGATCGAATTTTTTTTTGTTTCTGGATTTGGCGTTCGTGATTGCTGTCGGCTTTGAAATTGTGGTTTTTGTGGAGTTTTGTTTTTGATTTTGGAGTTCTGTAGTTTGAATAGGACATGTCTGATCGATCTGAATGTAAGTTTAATACTTTGTATTTTTTATTTTCGATAGTGTTCATGGTTCTATTGATTTTTTTTATGTTAGGAGATGATTTGATCTTATTCTTGAATTCTAGACGTTGTTTGTAATAGATTCGTGCATGAATATAGTTTTAAAAAAAATTGTGGTATTCAGATGTTCATTTCTTTAGTATCGTGCATCTTTTGTGTTAACATTGTGCATCTTTATATCTTACAGGTTCATTTATTCAAAATTGTGTTGATAGTTTTTTTAAAAAAAATTGTTATTCAGATCTTCATTTTTGCTTTAGTATCGTGCATCTTCAGTGTTAACATTGTTCATTTTTTTATCTTTTAGGTTCATTTATTCCAAATTGTGTTGATAGTTTTAAAAGAAAATTGTGTTATTCAGATGTTCATTTTTCCTTTATTATTGTGCATCTTTAGTGTTAATATTGTTCATTTTTTCATCTTACAGGTTCATTTATTTGAAATTGGCGAAAGCGAGTAGAATTACAGAGAAAACCGTCGAATGTCTGAAGAAAATTTGAGAGTGGAATTGAAATTTTGTTGAATGTGAAGAGTTTTTTTTCGAAAAGTGTATTGAAAAGTTGTAATGAAACAACATAATAATGAAACCGTGTAGCAGTTGTGTAAATTTCGATATTTGATATTATTGCATTTAGTTTTTTTTTTTAATTTGTGTTTATTCAAAACTGAAGTAAAAGCGAGGAAAACTGCAGGATGTGGTAGGTTTGTGGCTAGTCTTTGTAAATGTTTAATTTTTTTGAATTCGTATTTATGTAAAAATGAAGTAAATCGGGCTAAAAATGAAGCAAACCGGGCTAAAAATGGAAGCAAACCGGGCTAAAAATGAAGAAAATCAGGCTAAAAATGAAGGTTGTTGTTTATGTTTGAGTGTTTTTACAGTTTTAGCCTTTAAAGGCTAAAACTGCAGGATATTGGGGCAAAAATGCCGCGTTATCCTGTTCGTCGATTTGATGAGATGGACGCGCGAGATTTATTCTTATTTCTCATAGTAACTCCTATTCTCACCTGATCACTACCCTATATATATATATATATTTGGTCCGTGTTTCCGAATATACCATTATATTTACACCATTTCTAAGCCTATACAAGCTCTATAAATACCACTCTAGATTAGATTATTCATTGGACTTGGTCCCTATAACTATATCCTATATCTTTCTTCTCCTCAATTTATGTAGTATTTTTTAGTCTTTAGTTTTTATTTTATTTATGTACTTTAGAATTCCTGTTCCTATTTTATTTATGCAATTAACTTTCCATTTAATTATGTCTTTTTATTTTATTATGTCTAGTTAATTTTCCTAATAGCTTCTAGGGTTTGTACAACTGTTTTGGATACATGCTTGATTGATTAATTCATTGCTGATGGCTTGTGATTCCTGCTTTCTTTTATAATTCTAAATTAATTGAAGGACCGAGAGGTGAAGATTGATTTAGATGTCTAGCTATTGATAGAAGGACAGAGAGGTGAATATTGATAGTGGGATTAGGAATGCATGATGCAAACTGTACTGTCGGACCAAGAAGTACTGGATTGTAGGGATTTAAATCTGTTGATCTTATGAGATTGATTAATAGGTATTCTTGAGACCGAGAGGAGATAGTCACTTATTAGTAATCTAGTTATTATTTGCCAGACCAAGGAAATTTTAACACTTATCTAATATCTCACTTGTTGCATGAATATGATTGATTATTTATTTGCGTGTTATCCAAAATAGAATTTCAACCCTAGATATGTGTTTTCCTTTATTTGCATTAAACTTTATTTTTATTTTCAAAACCCAAAATCTATTTTCTAATTGCTCAAACAACTTATCCAAAAACTATGTTTTAGTACATGAGTTTATTTCCTACATCATTCTCTGTGGGTTCGACATTCGAATTATAAATTTATTTGGTCACTGTATTGCAAGTAATCTAGTTAAAATATCAGTGTTCAGCTGGCAAGTCCATACTGGCTGACGTCATCATTTAGTACGACATCGATACCCAGACTGACAAGTTTGATACTTGAGACTGGTAAGCTCCAAGCTGGCCAGTCCCAGATTGATGAGTTTCAAGATGGATGAAATCTTAAACTTGTCAGTCCTAGACTGGGGAGACCCAGACTTATCAGTTCCAGACTGACAAGTCCCATGCTGAAAAATTCGATCTCTTCTAGTCTTTCGCACATCTAGACTGATTCAGTCTGTCTTCGATTCAGCTCCAGCTTACAACTCAATAATAAAGACCTTACAGGACTTCACATTTTGAACACAAAACTCGAACTTAATCTAGAGACTTACTACGATGGCTTTTACACTTTGACCCACCAAAACAAAATAAGATAATTTCTAACAAATTTCCTAATACTATTTTAGCGTATTCCAATTTTATGATCTAACTTTCATACTTGGTATTATTTTTTTCAAGTAATTTACAAATACACTCTCGGATAATTTTAGAAAATGAGAATATTAAATGTAATATAATGAAAAAGAGGTTAATTAAGACTTTTAAGTAAGGGTAATGTTGGAAATTTATTTTAATATATTATTTTTTAAAAATTTTTTTGACAAACATGCAAGATTAAATTATAAGATCATATAATCGAAACGGAAGGAATATTTCGAAAGTGACATAGGGGCTTTTGTTTCATATTGCATTATGTTATTTTTTTTAGTGTCGATCTAGTATAGTTGTAACAATTCTTGGCTTTTTATGGATTAAAAACTTCTCCATTTTAATAACATAATCCCACATATTACATTTGTAACGATGTTACTTTGCAGATTCAATTGTCACACATTGAAATTCGGATGAGAAAATAAATATACTACGATAATTTACTCGTAGCGTAGAATAATTCTGTAATATTTATTTACGATAAAATTAAATATTCAACACAAGAAAATTACATAAAAGACCCCGGATTTCCAACATATTTGTTTTAACAATTCTTGGCTTATTATGGATTAAAAACTTCTCCATTTTAAGGGAATTTTCATGGAACATTGGACTGTTTGGATCCCATTCCATATTCGAATTGCCTTATTTTCTTTTTCTCTTTGCATATTGGCGACAATCTTGCATTTTAAATTTTCTCTCGTAGTTAATGATTATTGTAGTTTCTCTTTCTTATGTTTGTGGCAAACTCTAGAGAAAACTTTCCAATCACCATGTTCTTCTATGATGCTAGTAAAACTTAGTGCTCCTCACAAGTGTAATATACCTTTATTTAACTGAAAGATAGCTCATGACACCTTCTCAAGTGTTCCAAGATGTCCCTTCGCTCGGGTGTAGTGGTTAAAGCACTTTTCCTGTGATTGAGAGGTCACAGGTTAGAAAATGAATTAATGTAATGTAAAGTTCCCTTAATCGATAGGTTGTTTTATATGCAAAATAAATACTCAAGCATTTTGTGTTTATAAAAAAGTTCTATGATCATGTTTTATATAGTTTCATAAATTGTAAGTTGTGTTTGAGAATGTTTACAAAATGCATATGCTACCATAAAAAGAACAATACGTTTAAAATATCATGGAAAAAAAAGGAAAAAGCAAATAAAGAAAAAGTGAGGGAATTCTTTGATCTAATTAAATATTTTCTTTGAATCGATGGATACATTCTTTGCTTCGATTTGAAGTTCATGTTATCTTTACTTTTATCTAATTATTTAAAACTCAAACTTGTGAAACATGAAAATAAATTAATTATTTATTTTGATTCCTTACCCCAATTTCAGCATTTGAAAAAGTTTAAAAGATGATGTATATATACTTTGGTAGATGCTTTGCTTGCATTGGATGGATTACCAACTAAATACAAATATGGATTAAAGATTTATTACAAGTATAAATAAATCGAAGTTTGATTTTGGTAGTTACTTTATTTTATTTTTTTCTATGTGGTATTAAAAAATATTCCCTCCTTTCCACTTTATTAGTTCTATTTTCTTTTTTCATGTCTCATTTATTAGTTTCATTACAAAAATGAAAAAGTAATTCAACTCACTAATAAATTATTAATTTTCCTTTTATCTATCTCTTTGCTTATTGTGTTCAAACAGAATGGGATTAATCATGTTGACAGATGGAGTATATAATATTATATATAAAAATGCAGGTGCTCAGATGAGAAAAACCCAAGGAAAAGAGGCTGGAATTTATAGCAGTGAAGCAAAGTTTTATACGATACAGTGAAGAGTCTTCAAGAAAAAGAGCACCTTCCTGTCCCTACTCAAAATGAGGAGGCCGTTCGTATTCATTCTTAGCCCATTGGGCCTCTCTTGAGAAAAGCCCACCTCATATCTGAGCCCATTATGTTTGAGGTCACTTTTTTCAAATGGTGATTATATATGCAAAATGACATTCTATTCATCTGTAGTAACATTCTATTTCGTTTATATTAAAAAAAATCATTTTAGAAAAAGTTTTAACTCGTAAGTTCTATCATTTATTGAGTAAAAGAATTTGCTGATGTGAAATTACTGAATTTAGTATGCGGATTTACCACCCAATAGCAGCAACTTGTATATATTGTTCCTTCTTTCGAGATGTTTATGAGTTTTGTCTCACAAATATTATTTCGAAAGTGACATAGGGGTTTATTATGTTGCTTCTTGCATTATGTGCATAAAGATTTGTATATGTTATTTTTTAGTGTCGATCTAGTGTAGTTGTTTATAACAATTCTTGGCTTTTTATAGATTAAAAACTTCTCCATTTTAAGGGTATTTTCATGCATGGAACATTGGACTGTTTGGATACCATTCCATATTCAAATTGCCTCATTTTCTTTTTCTCTTTGTTTATTAAGTGGAGCATATTTCAATGATTATTGTAGTCTATTTCTTCATCAATTTCAATATTCTTATGTTTGTGGTAAACTCTAGAGAAAACTTCCCAATCACCATGTTCTGCTATGATGCTTGGCTTGATGCTAGTAAAACTTGAGCTCGTCATAAGTGTTCGTTTTCTCATTTTGTTGATTTTGACTAGGGGTACTTTCTTTTGTTTATAGTCATATACAAAAGTTTTTGAGAAATATTCAATAAGTCATTAAGAATGTAAATATTAGAAAAAATGAATTAATGTAAAATGCCCTTATTAGTTAGGTTGTTTTATATGCAAAACAATTGCACAAGCATTTTGCATTTATAAAAAAGTTCTATGATCATGTTTTTGCCATAAGAAATAATATATAGTTTTATAAATTGTAAGTTGTGTTTGAAAATGTTTACAAAATGGTAGCCACCATGAAAATAACAAGGCGTTTAAATATCATCCAAAAAAAAAGGAAAAAGCAAAAGAAAAAGTAAAGGGAAATATTCTTTGATCAAATTTAATTAATAGTTTCTTTGAATCGATACATATATTATTTGCTCCGGTTTGAAGTTTATATTATCTTTACTTTTATCTAATTATTTCTGAACTCAAGCTTGTGGAACATGAAAAGCAAATTAATTTTTCGTCCTTTTTCCCCTTTTATTTAGTTTGATTCCTTACCCGATTTAAGCATTAGAAAAAGTTCAAAGATGATGTATAGTTTGGTAGATACTTTGCTTGCATGGGAGGATGGATTTCCAACTAACTACAGATATGATTTGCAGATTTATTACAAGAATAAATAAGTCCAAGTTTGATTTTGGTAAGAACAAGGAAAAAGAAGGATTAATGATGATGATGATGAGTGAGAAAGAGAGAGAGGAGGAGGAGGAGGAAGAGGAGACTCTGGATCATTTCATCCATGAGCATCCTCTCTCCCTCATACAATCTGATAAGGGAAGTTATTGTAAGGGGTGTTGGAGGTATTTCAAGGAAGAGGCGGCCTACGGATGCAAGAAATGTGGTAATGAAAGGGTGTTACATCAAGGATGTGCCGAAATGGCGAGAGAGATCAGGCATCCATTGCACCCCCACCACACGCTCCTCCAAAAAAGAGTCCATGGTGACGAATGTGCAGTCTGTGAAAGGTCAATCTATGGGATTGGCTATGTCTGCAGAAGTTCAGACGATAAGTTTCAGATCACCTGAGATGTTCACCTGCCAAGGGCGTGAAGCGCGTGGCTGATGTGCAGACAAGCATGATGCACCCGAGTCATCCCGAGCATCCATTAATTCTGCTGAGGAGAAGGCATTCCTTCAAGTGTGATGCCTGCGGCGCAATGGAGACCGACAGATCCTATGTCTGCACCACTTGCCAGTATTTGATCCACGAGCGTTGCGCCACCTTGCCTGTCACCACCGATTTCCACCACCTCCACCACCACCCTCTCTCTCTTTCTTTCTATCTCCCCCTCGAGTATATCAAGTTTGACTATGTATGTGATGTATGCCGCAAAGATTTGCAGGTCAATCGTTGGGTGTATCATTGTGAGCTCTGCAGATATGTTGCCCACATCAAGTGTGCCACCAGACCGTCGTTGCCAATTCCCCCTACTACTTTGTAAGATCGCATCCATAGTTATTGAATATATTTCTTTGTTTTCCTAATAAATTAGTTTGATTATTTGAATAAATAACAACTTGTATGTTATGTTGTGGCCAGAATTGAGGATACGAATGAGACCAATGCCCAATGTCCGATCCAGTTTCCAGTATCCGACGTATATGAAGATCTAATCAAACCTTTTGTTGTCAAAGAGATAGGAGGAGACGAAGCAAAGATGAACGTTCTTGAAGACCACAAGTATTCGACCCCTTATCACCATCATGAGCTGATCAAGAGTTTTGTCCCATCAAATATCAATGATGATGAAGATGAAGATGAATCAGAATTGACAATATGTGATGGTTGCACAACGCCTATAATAGCTCAGAAGCATAAATACATGATGAGTTGCAGCAGCAGCAGCGAATGCAAATACTTTCTCCACTTGGCCTGCTTCTTCTTACCACCAGAGCTCCCCTCTCATCCACTTCACAAGGCTGATCACAACCTACTCCTTCAACCTTGTCCCAAACTCCACTTCTTCAGGAGTTGCGACATTTGTTTGTCATGGGCAAACGGCCTACTTTATACTTGCACAAAATGCGACTTCGAAGCAGATATCAGATGTGCTTCCCTGCCCAACACCATCCAACACCAGGCTCATCCAGATCATTATCTTCACTTAATCCTCAAAAACTGGAGAGGGCTATGCCGTGGTTGTAAATCTACTCCCGATAATGGGATGTCATACAAATGCGGCATCTGTGAATTCATGGTGTGCATTAAATGTGTTTTACTGTCGCCAACCAACAAGCATACACTGGAGACGCACCCACTGCCGCTCACATATGATGCATATCTCAACCATCCTGACCGCTTCTGCTGCGACGCCTGTGAAAAAGAAATGAATCCCAGGAGCTGGATGTACCACTGCCGGGACTGCGACACCTCCTTCCATCCCAACTGCTTTCCTGCTACCTCTGGTGACTATCGAAACATCAAGTTCGGACACCGGTATGCAGTTCCGGCGGATGTCCACCCACACCCTCTCACATTTTCAGTTCTAACCACAAAGCTGCGCTGCGACCTTTGTCGTCGCACCAGGCTCTACGGAAACGGTGAATATGATCAGCGTGGATTTCACTGTCCTACCTGCAACTTCTTCATGTGTTTATTCCCCTGCGGCTATCGGCGCCTAAATGATATTCGGGCCCTCGATTGATACGATTGGCTTCTAGTTCTGCATGCATTATTAATTTTCATTACTTTTATTGCCGTGTATGTTGTAATTTCTATACATTCGTGAATTGATTTGTGTCGTATTTTGATATGCGCACTTGCGAATATTAAAAAGAATAAAATAAAGTATGTTATTTGTGAAAAAAGTATTTCTCAATATAAAAAACGTGTGTATTAAACCTCAACTCGTATTTGGGCCCTCAAGCTGGTCATTTTTTACCAGCTTGGGTTTAGAAGATGATTATTTAGCATGTTGAAAATATTACTTATCAGTTTCAAGTAATACTCCAACACTTGATGTGTTGGGTATTAAATTCAGTGCAGAAAGCTTAAATAAAAAACACAAGGATTTAAAGAGGTTCGGACCAATCCGTCCTACTTCCTCTCTTCAAACGCGTAGTCTAGAATCACTAAGCAGAGAATCACACGGATGTCAACGATCTATTGCTAGCTAACGATCTATTGCTAGCTGATGAATGCTGCGTTCACCAGTCCACTAGCGCACTCACCAAGTTCCTTGAAATCCAAAGCTTCTTCAGGTTTGAAGCGTGGGCACACCACTCGGCCTCTAAACTAGATATAACACCCTAAATACTTTATTTAAAACGTTACCATTTCTATTCTTAAATGCAGAATTTTAACTAAAAAAAATTAAACAACCTTATTAAATAAGTCTATCTCAGAAAAAATATTAAAAACCAAAAGATCTCGAACTAAGTCAAAAATCCAAGAAAAATGCCTAGTAATCCAACTATCCTAAGTAATTAATAAAAACGAAAATTTAATGGAAATAGTCTAAATCTAAATCAAGTGCAATAATCTAAATAAAAGAAAAACTTAAGATTTCTAAGAATATATCCCATCTCCTCCACGCTCTCTCTGCTTCTCCACTATCAAATACCTGAAAACATTTTAAAAACATGGGGGTGAGCACAAAAACGCACTCAGTGGTGGGGAAAATATACATATACTTTTTCTCAGATAGTCCAATAGTGAAATACACGCAAGGAAATAAAGGGCATTCTTTCTTAACCAAAATCCATGCAATGCTTAACACAAAGATAGGATAAATGATTCACACTTTCTATTCTGGTCCACTGCCATTTAATGGTGTAATTACATTTCTAACTTTTATGATGAATGTCGTATGAATCGCAAGATAGGAAAGGGAAATTTATTTTTATTCATCTTAGGTCAAAAACAACGCAGCTCACTCGTGCATATACACGAGGGAATCAACAACGAAAACATGACGACTTACGTGAAAGACACATGAAAACTAACAACCTAAAGACGTAGGAAATAAGAGAAGCGTAACCATGCTTTTATTACAAAGGAAATAAAACAAAATAACTAACACAGCAACACCATGCAGACGTATCCACCATCATCCATGAACGAGCTGCGCCATCTTCCATGAACGAGCTGGACCGAGCAGCAGCGACGTCAACACCCCCCTCAAGATGGAGGCGGTGTAAATCCACCACACCCATCTTGCACAGCAACCTATGAAGCGAGGACCAGAGAGCAACTTAGTGAATAAATCAGCAAGTTGCGATTCACTACGAACATGCGTTGGCCGAAGAAACCCTTCTTTATACAAGTTACGAACATGGTGGCAGTCCAGTTCGATATGTTTGGTACGCTCATGAAACACTTGATTCTTCGTGATTTGCAAAGCTGCCAAATTATCGCAGTAGAGAGTAAAAGGCAGCTGAAAAGGAACATGAAGATCATGAAGCATAAAAGCTAGCCATTGCATTTCCTTCGTTGTGGAACTGAGAGCTCGATCGGCACTAGACAAAGCGATAGTTGTCTGTTTCTTACACTTCCAAGAGATGAGAGATTGTCCCCAAAAAATGCAGAATCCTGTAAGTGACTTGCGAGATTCCTTGCATGTTCCCCAATCCGGATCCGAGTAACTTACTAGATTCAAAGGGTTGGTAGCTGGCAAGAAAAGACCCAGTGAAAGGGTGGATTTCAAATACCGTAACACATGCTTTGCACTATCCTAATGGACCTGCCTTGGTGCTTCGACATATTGGCTTAACTGCTGGGTGGTGTAGGCTAAATCCGGTCTTGTCATACCGAGATAGAGAAGTTGTCCAACGAGTTTGCGGTATCTCTTAACATTCCCAAACAAGGGAGAATCAGTGTTAGAAAGATCAACTCCAGAAGGTAATGGAGTCGATGCAACCCGACAGCCAAGTAGACCAGCTTGATCTATAATATCCAAAATATACTTTCGTTGGCATATATAGAGCCCTGTGTCTCCTCTAGCTAGTTCCATACCCAAGAAATAACGAGCTTCACCTAGATCCTTGATGGTGAACTTTGAATGTAGAAATTCTTTCAAAGATGTATAGAATCCAAATATGAACCGACCACAAGCACATCGTCCACATAAACTAGAAGAGCCAAGGCATGTGAAGAGAAGTTACCAACAAAGAGACACAGGTCATGTTGTGACTGAGCCGAGCCGAACTGCAACAAAGCTTTTGTAAATTTGGAATTCCATTCCCTCGACACCTACTTCAAACCATACAAGTTGCGCACGAGATTGCAAACCTTCCCATTTGTAGCTTCCTGATAACCCTAAGGAGGAGACATGTAGATATCCTCGGTTAAAAAACCATGAAGGAAGGCATTGTTAACATCTATTAGAGAATGATTCAAATAATGAGTCTTTAATTCATATGCTGTTACTATTTCTTTTATTAGTATTTAGTGAGTCAAGTCATGGTATTAGTGGGTATGTTAGTGGAGTCATGGTGATTTATTTGAGTTAATTATCTTTAAATGTCATTGTTCTTGTAAGCCTTATATAAGGCATATTATGTGTTTGTTTTATTGTCAATGAGAAAATATTGCTTCTGTTTTATTCCTCCAGAAATCTATTTCTTCTCCAACAGATTTGGTATCCAGAGCAAGGTTGAGAGAGTGAGTTGAGTGAAAAAAAATGGGTAGCAATAAAATGGCTGCAGCTCAACCACTCATTCCTGTTTTCAAAGGAGAAGGATACGAATTATGGAGCATTCGTATGAAGACCTTACTCAGATCACAAGACTTATGGGACCTGGTGGAACAAGGCTATGAGGATCCCGACGACGAAGGCAAGTTGCGGGAGAATAGAAAGAAGGACTCGAAGGCATTGGTAATCATTCAACAAGCAGTCCACGATAACATCTTCTCCAGGATTGTTGCAGCAACAACATCAGAGGAAGCGTGGTCAATTTTACAAAAGGAGTTCCAAGGCAATTCAAGAGTGCTCGTGGTGAATTTGCAGTCACTCAGGCGTGAGTTCGAGACTTTGAGGATGAAGAATGGCGAATCTATTGCTGATTTTTTGTCACGGGCAACAACAATTATCAGCCAAATGCGATCTTATGGTGAGAAGATCACGGGCCAGACCATAGTTGAGAAGGTATTGCGAAGCTTAACCCAAAAATTTGACCACGTAGTTGCTGCCATAGAAGAATCTAAGGATTTGTCTACTTTTTCATTTAATGAACTAATGGGGTCTCTTCAAGCACATGAGTCGATAATGAATAGATCATTGGAAAGAAACGAGGAGAAAGCATTTCAAGTGAAAGATTCAGCCCCAAAATATGGAGAAGGATATCATTCGGCGGCTCGAGACCGAGGAAGAGGAGGATATCGTGGTCGAGGTCGTGGTTTCTAGAAAAATAAGTACCAGAAATGAAGAAAACAGCAAGGCTAGAATTCAATGTCATCATTGCAAAAAGTATGGTCACATAAAGGTAGATTGTTGGCATAAAAATCAACGAGTCAACTTTGCAGCAGAGAATGAAGCATCAGAGAATGCAGGGGCAGGCGAAAGTAAGCTTTTCATGGCTCATGTACCAAGTGATCAGAAGGCAGCAAATGTGTGGTTCGTAGATAGTGGTTGTTCAAATCACATGACGGGAGTGAAGCCTATTTTCAAGGAGCTTAATGAGGCTGAAAAATTGAAGGTGGAGCTCGGAAATGGTAAGGAGTTACAAGT
>JAPKLW010007339.1:0-15277 GCA_026898455.1 Plectranthus barbatus | reverse complement strand
TACTTGCCAATATAGTGTGAATTAGAGGAAGAAGATGGTTAAATCTAAGTGCAATAGAGGCTTGGTAGTAGTGAAATGATGCTTTAGCCTTGCCTTTTCAAAATATATCTCCATCTTTTTGCATTCATCAATTTAAATATATTATTATTCTATGTAAGCAACATTTGAATATAGCTTAGTTTCATGATTGATAAAAATTTCTGAAAATCCTTTGTAAAATGGTTGCAGCCGTGCTGATGAAGAAGGATTTGTGATTTGTGGGAGCTGCGGCAGATGAAATTAAATTGAAAGAAGATGGGATTGGACGAGCCAGTTTTTTTTTTTTTTTTTTTTTTTGTCATCAACATATATAAATCGAGTTATATGTGTAAATACGCATGCTTGTATGCACCAGTTGTCAAAATTTATACCAACCAAGCAAAAAATTTCACCTTTCCTTTGTATGTTTTGTATGAATTTCAATTTTGAGATTGATGCGTTAGATCAATGAATTTATGAATTTATTTTTAATATTTGATCAATATCTAAGCCTATTTTAACTTCTTAATTAAATAATTTTATTAACTCAATGAAGACAATCCATTGGATTGCATAAGATGTTAATGTAAGAAATGAGAATAAATCTCAGGCATTGATTTGCACAAGATTTGCGATCATATTTTAATAATTTTCATTTTCGTTTTATCCTCCGCGTACTTTATTGTTACATATTTAAGGGTATCATTATCATTTAACATGTTTTAATTATGGTATCTCCTTCAAATAAACGATTTTCTTCTTTTGGTTTCTTTCTTTCACGTGATTTGGATCTGTAATTCCTTTTCTTTTCGATTTTCCATGAGATTTCGATTGATTTGTTGAATAAGTTTTGATATTTCTCAATATATATCAATTCGTCTTCGTGTTCGTTTTCATTTTTAGTAACATGTTCATTTTATTTGTTCTTAGGTTCATTTATACCAGAATGTGTTGATACGCTGAAGCCTTACAAATGAAGAAATTTAGAGTATTAGATGAATTTTATAAACCATTTGGATGACTCAATTGCTAACTATAACAATTCATCAATGAAAAAGAATATGTTTGAAGATGATTATGTTGCATTAGTTTCTCGAACAATCAAAGTATTACTTCCATATGTGGTCAAAACTGAAGGGAGCGACAGTCAGTTAATTCCAAGGAAAAAGAAAGTTGTTAGATTGTTAATTAAACCTATGAAAATGTCTGCAAAACCTACGTGAAGATTAAAAAAAGAATCTCACATCATAATGTGTAATATAATATCCAAAATGATTATCTCAGTAGATATAATGAATCATACGAGCTATACAATGACCGTTAGATGGAGTATAACTTCAAATAACAAATGTTGTTTTTGAATTTAATGAAGTAGATTGAAGATAAAATGAAGTATATAGTAGATAAAATGAACACAACTGAAGTTCGTTCATTGTTCGTATGTTGCCCTTTAATGAAAAAAATGAGGATAAAATGCCGCGTTTTTTGTTGAAGCTTTTATGTAATCTGGATCGTTGATGTTGTCAAATCTATGGACTATATTTATTCTCATTTCTCATGATAAGAGTTATTCTCACCAGATCAACCCCTATATATATCTATATAGAGAGCGGATCCGGTGAGAAAGATCTTAACGTGAGAAAGTGAGAAAGATGCTTGATTGTGTTCATAAGGTCGCTTGATTATATTCAGGTCGTTGCTTGATTGCAACGTTGTTTGGTTGTGATAAGCATTAGTTTTCCATGCTAATTCATGCTATTCTAGGTGGTTAGTTTAGTATTTTAATGCATAGTTAGCTTGATTTCTATTAATATTGCAGATATTACTAATCTTTTGTTTAGCTGTGTATTTTGTTATAAGGATAGGAAATCAAAGCTCGGACGATGAAGTTGGAAGTTTTTGTCAAAGATCCGGAGTTGGAAAGATGAATCAAGTTGCAATCCTATCATGATTTAATCAAAGGATGAAGGAAAATAATTCAAGATAGCCAAAAAAATGAAGTGTTGGAGCCAAGAACCGGTGCAGACCGCGGGTGACGACAGAGAGGAGAAACGAAGGCCTGTCGCCGCGGACCTAGCCGCGGTCACCACCGCGGGCGGCGACAGAGGGGCTGTCAGAAGGCATTCCGCCGCGGTCTGGGCCGCGGCAGGGTTAAATGACCTCGGCTCGCGCGGTTTGGCTGCGGCTCGCGGCGACAGGGGCTGGAATGCAAATCTTTGGGGCTATTTTTTGATATATTAAACTAGGATCATGATTTTATTCATATAGGGTGCTCATATTAAGAAACCAACCCCATCCTTTTCATTATGATCTGATTTCCTTAGTTAGAAGGTAGGGGAGAGAGCTGGGAGGCAGAGAGAAAAACGATAGAATAGAGGAGGAGAAGAAAGGAAAGGAAAACTTGATTTAGAGGAAGGATTGAGAAGAGTTTGTAATAGCAACGACGATCCGACGCCGGAAATTTTACGGGCTTGATTTCTTCTATCTAAATCCTTGTTTTTATTATGCTCTCCATGTTTGATTTGTTGTTCTTTTTGTTTATCATGAGCTAAATCATCTATGGGCTAGAGTTGTGTGATTGATGATGAGATTCTTGTCTATATTAGTTTGTGTGTGAATATAATTCCTATATATGTTCATTGATCATGTTGATTGTGTATCTTACATGTATTTAGGATAAGATCCTTATATATGTATGTTATGACTCATTTTATATTTAATCCATATAAATAGAGTTGTAAATATTTGGTTGATCAATGAATATTAAGCATCACAATCACATCAATTGGATACTTATTAGAGGTTGAGGACTAATCACTTAATTCCATTCAAATGAGCCACCTTACTCACTTGTTTGTGTGCATGATTGTTCTACACCAAGACTTCATGGTTCTTTAGAGCTCATCCTCCATGTTTAGGAATAAAATTTGATTCTTCACACAAACTTGATAAAGATAGGAATCTCCCATGTCAACACACAACTCAATAGTCCATGTTTCCTCTCAATTAAAGAAATCTTAGTTAAATTGAAGTTTATGTTAATTAAGTCTTGTGTAGTTAATCAAAATCAAATCCAAATGAATGATTGCTTAGATAATAGAAGTAAAATGAAACTAGTATTTTGGTTTGAATCATGTTTTTAGTCCCTGTGGATACGATACTCGTGCTCATCAAATCTCTACATATGATCCGTACACTTGCGGTATTTCACATGTCAATAAAATGGTGATCAGGTTGTGTTTTAGTTATTGTTTGATTATTTTGTTGCTTGATTGTGTTTTAGTTGTTGCTTGTTCTAATGAACATGATTCATTCTTTTTCTCACATGGGGAATTTTTTTACATGATCTCTTCTATATATATATATATAGAGAGAGAATGGATCATATGCTAAAAGATTAGAATATACTAAATAAGAATAAATTCTAGATCATTGATTTTGATGGATGAATGGTCAAGATTGAATGTTTTAGATTGGAAGTTATTTATTTTGATGTGGTAGTTATGGAAATCAATGAAGCATAATATAACAACTGAACAAGCATAATATAATAACCAATCAAGCATATTTAGTATTTTAGCAAAAACTACATTTTAGCACAGGATCCGCTCCCTATATATATATTTATATATATGAGATCATATAATAATAATAAATAAGTATATTAAAAATAAGAATGAATTCTATCCGTTTAATCTAAAAGATAAATGGTTGTGATTAATTATAATTTTTGAATTTCAAATTTGTTTAATATTTAATTAAGGACATTTTTGTCCATATTTTATGGTAGTTATTTATCTTTCTACTTTCATGGGATTTGTTATCTTAATTTATTTTTTAATTTTTCACGATTGATTTTTTTGTTCAATTTCTGGATTATTCAAATTTATTTTTTCTTAAAATATATTTTTATTGATATATTATATTTCATTATATAATTCTTCATATTTCTTTGCATAATATATTAATTTATAATTTGTCATATCTTAAATATTAGACACTTTATCTTATTGCTTGTTATGTATTATTAATCGCTTAATACCTTATAACTTATTGCTTGATATTTATAACTAATACATTATTTTCGTCAATTCATTTGGTCAATATGTCTTGTTGCTTGAATGTGTATGTCATATTGCTTGATATACTCAATTTTGTTGCATGATTAACTTTTATTCATCACAGCTAATAGCTTTGTATTGCATATCGTATTGCTTAATGTATGTTAATTTATTACTTGTTTTAGTTTTATACATTGCTTGATTTACTATTGCTTATTGTTGGTATTGTATATATTATTGCTTAATAGATACTCCCTCCGTCCTATTGAAGTAGTCTCACTTTTCTTTTTTGTTTGTCCCATAGAATAGTCCCATTTTCCTAAAATGGCAACCTTTTTTACACTCATCAATAAAATATTAATTCCACTACACTCACAACTCTTAATTCTCGTGCCAAAAAGAAAAGGGACTACTTCACCGGGACGGAGGGAGTATTAATTCATCACATACAATATTAGATGAATGAACGAATATCGCTGATATCATTTTAAGTTGATTTATTATATTTTATTGCTTGATACATTATATTTTAGTGTTTATACAGATAATTGCTAATGCTTGTTTAAGCCATCATGAATATTTTTAATGAACTATGATTGCTAAAATAAATCAAATTTTTATAGTAATTTAATATATACCTATTTATTTTTTTATTGTTTGACACTTTATGTTTTATTGCTTGATATATTAATTTTTATTACTTCATATTTAATTTTTTTATACAACTATTGCTTGATGTATTTTTCTTAATATAAATATATGCAATATGGATCTCAATTGAAAGATAATAAAATTTTCTTTAATTTGATATATTATATACAAAAAAAATAATTTAAATTGATGGAGTTATAATTATTTGAAGTTTTGTAAAGATTTTAGAAAATATGATACTAAGGAGAGAGAATAATAGATTAAAAATGTGGCATATTTTTATTAAGCAATAAAATGAAAATTATCAAGCAATAAAATGCAATGTATCAAGCAGTAAAATATAATTTATCAAATATAAAAATTAGCGAAAATAATTAAATAACTGCATATGGAGAGATTGACGAAAATAACCTTAATTTTATTAAATAACTGTTTTTTGACGAAATTAATAAATATAATTAAAAAATTACTAATTAATCTCAACTGTTCATTTCGATACATTTAATGAATAAGATTCGTTCTTTTTTTAATCTAAGGAATTTTATTATGTGAACTGAACCCTATATATATTACTTATAGTCCAATATATTAATAATTTTTTCCATATAATTCATTCTTAATATTGGTTGAAATTCAAGATATTAATTATATTTTATTATTTTTAATCTAAAACATATATTATTGATTGTAAAAAAGGATATTATTTTATAGCATATTAAAATTTAATTATAACAAAAAATTATAATTATTATCTTTTATCACTATAAATTCATACGTTAAATTTAATTGATATTTTGGGTTTGATAGTTACAAAATTATATGGTGTTGATTAGGGTTTGATTAAATTTGAATTGTTTTTCATATATAAAGTAGTTTTTGGGAATAATTTTATATATGCAACACAATTAAAACGATTTAGATTGTGATACAATTATATGATCTTCTGCTCGGTTATGAAATACAAACTAATGAACTTACATCATTAGAACTTCCGAACATGTGCTGGGAATACGAATGAACAATCCTCAACTTCACAATAAGATCTCACCTAATACGACCAAATTTAATAGTGCGACTAATTATAATATAATTAGTCGCATTATTTGAATGATCTGATTAAAGGAATCAAAGAATTGAATATAAAGTTAAATCATTTTTTAATGTCAATAATTATAATACATATCAATTTTATTACAAACTATGCATATTATCAAAATATATTACAAACTATTAATTTTGTCTCAAATATATGACGGGAGCAAATTTCCGGCAACAGGAAACTGACATGGCACGCCGGAAGACATGTCAGCGCTTGTAAAATTACACGTCAGCATATAAGTTTCTCAAATATATTACAAACTATAGTTATTTTCTCAATTATATTACAACTTTTTAATATATATAAAAAAAATGCTCAAAATATTAAGTTTTTAAGAAAATATATTTTAAAATATTTAAATATTTTTTTTTGATAAATTTAAAAAATAAAAAAATGTAAAAAAAAAAATGAACATCTATGCTCTCGTCGTTCACTTGTAATATTTAATGGCAAAGAAATAAAAAATTATTATTTAATTATACTTAAAAATGTGAAATGACCAAAGAAAAATAATATTTAAACATAATTTACACTTAAGTATAATTAAATAATACTTTTTTATTTCTTTGCCATTAAATTTTTAAATTTTAATATTAATTTGAACACAAATACCCTATGTCCCATGGAAGCTCGATCACATGACTTCTTAGTCATAGGTAAAGTGTTTTCATTATTGCACCCCGAACAAGGGGACTTCTTTGTCATTAAATATTGCAAGTGAGCGATTAGAGCATAGGTATTAATTTTTTTTGTCATTTTTTTATTTTTTTAATTTATAAATTTAAATATTTTGAGTACAATTATATATTTATTTAAATGTTTAAATTTTTTAAATCTATAGAAATAAATTTTAATAAAAACTTGATAGTTTGAGCATTTTTTTATATATATTAATAAGTTGTAATATAATTGAGAAAATAGCAATAATTTGTAATATATTTGAGAAACTTTATATGCTGACGTGTAATTTTACAAGCGTTGACGTGTCCTCCGGCGTGCCATGTCAATTTTCCATTGCGGAAATTTGCTCCTGTCATAGATTTGAGATAAAATTGATTATTTGTAATATATTTTGATAATATGCATAGTTTGTAATATACTTATTTAAGAAAGCTTGAATAGTTTGTAATAAAATTGATAGTTTTCCCTCTTCAGCTCGGTTATGAAATACAAACTCATGAACTTACATCATTAGAACTTCCGAACATGTGCTGGGAATACGAATGAACAATCCTCAACTTCACAATAAGATCTCACCTAATACAACCAAATTTAATAGTGCGACTAATTATAATATAACTAGTCGCATTATTTGAATGATCTGAATAAAGGAATTAAAGAATTTAATATAAAGTTAAATCATTTTTTAATGTCAATAATTATAATACATAAATTATTAATCTTAACATACTTGTATTTATTTAAATTATTGTCACACATATATCTAGATAAACTTATGATTATGTAAAAGCTAGGAAGTTAAGTATAAATAAGATACATAAAATAAAATTTATACAAATATATGAAGTATCTAATAATATCTTTAAAAATATTAAATAAAAATAAATACATAAGTTTTAACTTTAAAAAAAAATATAAAATGGGGCGACTAGTATTCATTAACTGTGAAGTTAGGACCTGCCAAGCTCATCAGTTCTCGGTCCCCTTCATCCCCAAGCACAACCTGAACCTGAAAAAAATTAACAAAATATAATCAATTATATGTTATTTTGATTAATGATGATGAATTATTATATAAAATATTTGAGAATGGATGAAATGTATTATAGTTTTCAATCTGAACCTGAAACGAGAGCTCATCTCCTTGGCAACAATCCATTTGCTCCTCCACCATCTCCTTCGCAGACCTCACCGCTGCGTCGCTGCACCACTCCAAAATTATTTTCTGCAGTGTTGGTATTTCTCCAATCTCACTAGGTATCCCCTCCAAGTCATATATATAAGAAAGATGAAGCTTCTGGAGGCATGGCAATGGCAATGGCAGTCCTACCTTCCACTCTTTCCAATATTCAATGGATGACAACTCCAAGTATTTGAGCTTCGGGAATCGGCCTTCTTCTATTTCCCACACCCCACTTCCCAAGCATCCATTCAGCAACCGGAGCTTCTCGAGATGGGGCAGTGAACCGATCTTTTCCAGCATCTCTTCTTTCCACTCAAACTCATAACTCATCTGAAGAGTCAGACTCTTGAGGGAGTGTGGAAAGCTGAGCTTCTGTAGATTATAAGGATCTCCTCCAGAGAGTTCAAAGCAATTGATAAAGAGGGATTCTAGTTTAGATAGATCCTGAATATTGCTAACACCAAACCAATCATCATCATAGAAGCTACTAATACTAGTACTAGGCTCACGCGGTGAAAAATACTTTGTTTCCAATTTCTTGAGATTTGACATTCTCTTCACCACTTCTTTACTGCACTTGAGATTTACTCTTTTGAGGACTTGAAGATTCTCCATGATTACAACATCACCCTCTTCCATGTTGCTCGGAGGATCTGGGAGATTCACTTGGCCCCGCCATTTATCGAACTCAATATGCCTGAACTGACGCATTTTCCAAATCCCGACAGGGATAGTATACTCGGATTGTGGTGATAAATTATAAACAACAATTGTATGCAGATTCCAAAAGAGATGGAATGAAGAGAAGAATGTGGACATGCTCTTAACTCTAACAGCAAGATGCCGCAAGTTGACATTTTGAAACTTAGAGGGATTTGTATGCGTGAGGGTATGAGGTGTGTATACATGATGAAATGTTCTCACCAATCCAGAATTTGGGTACCGTGGGACTTTCCCATTGTCACAAATAACAGAACGAGCATGTGGCATAGATTGCAAGCCCTCCCCTACTTCCTCCTTTGAAGTGTTCCTTGGTATAAAAATGCGCCGGCATTGTCTGTTTATGCTTCTTGATTGCCCTATCACATGGAAAAATCCACATTTATGAACTTCGTCCAAGCATAAGTCCCTCAACAGATCATGGATTTTGCATTTCTTTATCTTTCCTGTACGACCAAATTCATGAATCATAATGAGATTTCTATCTACCAAGTTCTTCAAGAATCCCATTGCAATTGTTTCCAAGCTTCTATCATCCACTGGTTTGATAAATCCTTCAGAAACCCAGAGCTTGATGATTGTGGACACTCTGATTTCATCGTCTTCTTCAAACATCCCCATGTATAAAAAGCACGGCTTTAAATAGAGTGGCAAATGATTATAGCTCAATTTCAACAATTTCAAGCATTGCTTGTCATTCTCCAAATTCACAGTTGAAGTTAAGTTGTTGCTCAATGATTCCCAACTTCCATAATTGAGCTCCCTTTTTCTCAAAATGCCTCCCACCACAACAATTGAAAATGGAAGGCCTCTACAATTCTCCACAATTTTCTTTCCAATTTCCATCAACTCGGGAGGGCAGCTTTCCTCTCCGAACACAGTTTTTGAGAATAGTTCCCAGCTGTGATCCTCATCTAGAAACTCCATTTGAAGGCTATAATTCTTGTTCAATTCCGAGCCCAACTGTGATAGCCTCGTCGTCACTAATACCCTACTGCCATCCTTATTATCAGGGAAACAACGTTGTATTTGGTTCCATGCATCAATGCTCCACATATCATCCATCACAATTAAATATCTTCTACCAAATAAAAATTGGTATAACATCAACCGCACTTCATCTTCACTCACTTCTTCTATTTTTTGTTTAGTGACTTGAACAACAACTTCATTCAGAAGCTCTCTGGTGTTGTATTTTTGAGAAACAGTTATCCAAGCACAAACATCAAAATGCTCCTGAATAAGTTTGTGTTCATAAATAGTACGAGAAAGAGTAGTCTTACCTAAGCCACCCATTCCCACGATTGGGATGATTTCGAGGTCCCCCCGGTCTTGGGTGAGCTTGTCCAAGAGGCCATTCAGGACAGCATCAGAGCACACCATGGAGATGGAAGACAGAGACGATCTTACAGGAGCAGCGGATGCAGAGACATCCTCATGAGCACGGACCTCCACAACCATATTCTTTGCAACCATCTCCGCCGCCATTTTCTTGATCAAATCCAGCTCTTCTATCACTCTCTCTAGATCTTGATTGAACTTGAGGCTTTTGGTTTGTTCATCGACTGCATCTTCTTGTTTCTCGGCGTTTTGTGTACGAAGATCAGCTGTGTCGACTATATGAGATTCGATAACATCTTCAGCTTTATAAGCCGCATCAGCAATACGCATCTCCAACGGATCATCTTCGGATTGAAAGGCTCCCAGATATTCCAGCAAGGAGGTAATGATCTGAGTGAGAGAGTGAAGGTGTTGGGCATGGATAGAAATGGGAGGGGAAGGATGTTGCTGGATATCATGTAAGATGTTCATCAGAGAAACCAAGGCTGCATAGGCCGCCGCCATGAAGGAGGGACGGTGAAGTTTCAGGCGGAAGGAAAAAGAGTTATGTCGGAAGAGAAAAAGTCAACTGAAGTAGGGTTAAAGGGATTAGGTGTTTGGCTGGGCCAAATCCATTCCCATCTAAAATCTAAATTTAGAATATATTTAAAATATTTATTATTATTTTAAAAGAAAAAATTATTTATTCTAAAATTAATATTATATCTATGTTCAAATTAAATTTTTTCTCATTATGAAAAATATATATCATTATTGTTATTTTTAAATTATTAAAATAATACTTTTATAAAATTATTTATTTTATATTTCTTACTAATTTTAGCTGACGAGCTTGCTCGCGAACTCACGAGTTGAATAGTATGATGTTCAAGTTTGATTCATTTAATAAACGAACTCGAATAAAATATATTAAGTTTTTTTTTTTCTTCTAAATGTTCATAGGGTTGGAGCCCCCGTATGCCCTACACTCGCTCTAAAAAAGAATAATTTAAATTAGGATTACAATTTTTTAAATTAAATATAATCAAATACTCCCTCCGTCCTGCCTCATTGGTCTCATTTTTCATTTTTTTTGTCACGTTAGATTAGTTTCATTTTCTAAAATAGAAAAAAACTCTCTCACATCAATAAAATATTAATTTCACTATACTCACATACATTGATTATTGTACCAGGTCATTGTACCGGATCAAAATGGAACTAATGACCCGGAATAGAGGGAGTAGTCGATAAAATTAATTCAAATTTAATTGACTTTGCTTTCAAAAAATGATTCAGCAGTTAAGGCCATTTGACATCCCAAATGACAATTAATTAAAATGACGTAGTTTTATGGCACTTGAGAATTGAGATGCCAAATATCGTTTAATTGCTGAATCATCAATAATTAACGGTGTTAACTTGTTTTGGTGTAATTATGGTATTTTTAACTAATATCAATACATTGAAATATTTTTCAAAAAATGTCAATAATTTGGGATATTATCACCTATTTACAAAAAAAAAATAAAAATATTACATTAGTTCAGTCGAGTCAATCCGTTGGATGCTTGAATTACTGGCATGTCCCTATCAAACTTCAAGCTATTCATGTTAAATATTTTTTGAATCAAAATATTTTAATAACATTCTAGATTTAATTACATTTCAAATTAAAATTTACATCCCAATATATATAACCATGTCCATGTAATCTCAGCAAGATTAATTGCTAGTCCGACCATAACATAATAAGAGATGCGATAGAAGTTTGGTAATTCTTGCCTTACACAAACAAAACTACAAAATTGATTGATGCTATAAATGGGATGTCAGTCATGGATTCGAGAATAAGAAAAAAAAAAAACCCCTCTTCATTTAAATTGTATATTCAGTTAAACAAAGATAAATAATTTGGTTGTTCAACTGTTCAATAATCGAAATAAACAATAAGTGGATTGAATTGATTGATTCACCGGATTCATGAAAAAAAAAAAAAAACTAAAAGAGAAATATATCTAGAAAATAATTGCATAAAGCTCTGGAAATTCATTGAAGAACTAATCGTTTATCCTATTCTAATTAACTACTCTAATATGCTATGATTACTTTTTCCATATCAAAATTAGCTTGTTTTGCTCTAAAAAATAAGTTAAAATTAGGATTTCAAATATCTTTTTAAATTAAATTTATTCCATATTTGATCAAACAAATTCAAAATTAGTTGACTTAAGGCATGTAAACGTTGATATTTCAGAAATAGTTGCAAATAGTCAAAATAATATTTTTTCAGGAGAAAATACGGGGAAGATTTTTGAGTGAAATCCAAAGCAAAAGAAATTTGGTACTCGTAATCTGCAAGCGTAGTATTTCTACTTTTCTTACGAGCGAGAGCGATCGATCCAGAGCGGAAATTGTAAATCTGGCTCCGTCTTCGTCTTCTTCGTCGTTGTTTATACTGAAACGGCTGTTTGGATCGGGAGCGCCGCGTAATAGGGGCCGAAGATCGGCCCGTTTAATAATGGATCTCAACCCGTTTAGGCTTTGCTCCTGTCTGAAGTTTCTTGGCTACTTTATGGTGCTGCTGGTTTTGGGTTTGATTGCGTTGTCCTACTACGCCGTCGTCGTCATCACCTTTGGCCCCCATCTCTTCAAATCTGTCTCGTCTTTCCTATGCGTTGCTCTTTTCCATCTCCTGGTACTCGTTTCCGCTTCTCTGTTTCTCACGCTGCTGCTCAAATCAAATTGTGTGTTTTTTTAGAATTTGATTGTTTTGGGAGTTAGGGTTTAGAATGGATAAAATTTCATGTGAAAAATGGTGCCCTAAAATTTCTAATTAGACCAAGTAGTATTTGTTTGATCTATGCTAAGAATGGTTATCGATTGGCAGCTTGTATTGTTGAGTTGGAGCTATTTAATGGCGGTTATTCGGGACCCTGGTGCTGTTCCTCCAAATTGGAAAGAGGAAAAGGAGGATTTTATGCCTACTCATTCTTTAGATACAGATGATAATTCAGCTAGGCCATTATCTATAGAGGAATTGGATGTAACGCCTGCACCAAGATTTTGTAATCGTTGCCAAAATGGGAAGCCCCCACGGTGTCATCATTGCTCTGTTTGTAAGCTCTTCTCTGAAAGCAAAAATTGATATTTGTGCCTTGTTTGTTCGTGTGATAATTGCTGATTATACCGTTGTTGTTGGTATCAACTAATTGATTATTTTCTCTAAATTTAAAATTTGATTGGCCTTGTTTTGTATTGCTGTATTATCCTGAATATGTTTCCGATACCTCCAATTCGTCTAATCCCCTTTTATCCTATCATATTTGGGCCTTAATTCCAAGCTTGTTTTGGTATAGTGCATGCTTGAATGAGTGGCGTCTGCTTCTGTTTCTGCTCATTTAGTTTGGCTTGTGTTACTCCTTTCTGCAAGTTCAGACTAGACTCTAAAATGTCACCTAAGATTCACATTATATATATTAGATGCTGGAAATTTACCATAACACATAAATCTTTCACCCCACGAGATTTTTTGAATTTGCTTAATGCCTTGATTGGTAGAGTCAATGTATTGTGTTTTGTGTAGGTGAACGCTGCGTTCTTAAGATGGATCATCACTGCATATGGGTTGTGAATTGTGTTGGGGCTCGCAACTACAAATTCTTTCTCCTATTTTTGGTGAGAATAAATTAAACTATGATCTTATTCTGTGGAGATTCGTGTATATTGAAAAATTAGGCAGCTCAATCAAACTATAAACAATGAAGGTTCTGATCTCTTTAGTCTGTAGTCTTTGTAGCTATAATTAGCTACGTACTCGGACATCTTTAATTAGAAGGGAAGGTCTCAGGTTAGGCATGCCTAAACGGTTTAGGCGGGTTTTATCCATTAAGCCAACCCAAAGCTATCTAATATACCCTAATTGGGGATTAATAAACCCTATTTGGGATGGGTGAATCCATTTGGGTATGGATAAAACCCGCCTAAACCGTTTAGGCGTGCCTAACGCAAGTTTTTGCCTAATTAGAAAATACATTGAAGTGTCATTTATGGCTTTTCTGCAGATTCTTTAACTGATAATGTTATCTGAAGTCGTCCATTATGTAGGCATAATGCTGTATTTTTGTGCTCTTTTTTTGGTGGCAAATTTCGGCTCTTCCAAGCTTTTAATTTTTTTCATGCATTAGAGACATATATATACATGAAATAATTAATATTGCATGTAACTTTCACTCACTTGATGTTTGAAGGATTGTCCTATAAATGTTTTGTAGCTTTACACTTTTCTGGAAACAATGTTCGATACCATCGTGCTACTTCCTGGTTTCATAACTTTTTTTCAACAAGCTGAACATCATTTGAGCTCACCGGGGAAATTGGCTATCACCTTTCTGGCCTTTGGTAAATCTCCTTTGAACTATCATCGTTCCATCTCCACTTCCCCAAGCTATTGATTCATTCTTATCCCTCTAATATTTCTTACAGATTCCATCCCTTGATGCAGTTTTGAATGTAGCTTTTGTGCTGAGCCTTCTCTGTTTCATTGTCATGCATATATCTCTGGTGTTGAGTAATACAACTTCGGTGGAGGTAAACATAATTATTCATTAGAAACAACATTTTCGCATAATATATTCTAGTGCGATACAAATGCATTAGCTTCTGTCAAATCACATTATTAATTCATAGTTTTGTTTTTATTAATGTCATGCTTCAATTAATGCTCTTCGTATCATAATGCACACAAAGTAAAAATCCCCATTCCCCATTGCACTGTGCTGTTGATTGCTGGTTCAGGTTCACGAGAAGGAAAAAGGCGTGCCATGGAAGTATGACTTAGGGTGGAGAAAGAACATTGAACAGGTTAGACAGCTTGCACCTTGTAATTTATCTGTTAAACTTAGCTGTTGTCATTTATTAACAGAATTGAGTGATGAATGTAACATCTTACTATTGTTTCATTGCCTTGCTATTTTTTTTTTTTTTTTTGCTGTTAATTATCTATCTGAGCAAATTATCGTCAAGTTAGATACCATCATGTGAAAATGATCACTTAAAAGGCAAAATGCTAACAAAATATCAGAGTTTAGTGGCTTGTTTTTGAAATTAGCATAGAGTTTTGAATTTTTTGCTATTGAGACAAGAAGCTTACTAATATCTAGATAGTGTAGTCATAGAGGCTAGAGCACCCCATGAAGATAATTGGGTAGTAACAAGGAATTCGTGTCAAATTATAAAATCATTTATGGCAATTACCATGATGATATCAGCATTTTATTGAAGTTTAATATGGGACTTTCTTCTTCACTAAGGTTTTTGGCACTAGAAAGCTGTTTTGGCTGTTTCCACTGTTCTCAAAAGAAGACTTGGAGAGGGTACCTGCACTTCATGGTCTAGATTTTGCAACGCGCTCGGATATGAATGTATAAGCCCTAAGGTACTTCACTTTGGCCATTTCTCTTTTCTCCTTAAATTATGAAAGTTGTTTTTCCAGATCTACTTGCCAATATAGTGTGAATTAGAGGAAGAAGATGGTTAAATCTA
>JAPKLW010007338.1:0-15279 GCA_026898455.1 Plectranthus barbatus | reverse complement strand
GGCGGCAGGTAGGAATTTCCGGAAAGCGCCATGCTTTTGTCCACTTTATCTGACATTGATCTCTTTATGTCAGAACGGCACTATTCGTCAGTACGAGGAATCGGAACTGGTGTTTTGAACTGATAGACTTTAAGGTATCCTCCCTTAAAGTCATGCTTTGTCAGTTTATTCCTCAGACGAATCTTCTTTTTGTCTCTAAGACTCTGGGAGAGCGAATCTTGAATTCTGCTGGTAACATCCGACTGGTAGAACATGCTGGTGATCTTTGTGCTGGCAGTCTCTGCTGGTGACTTTGCGCTGGCACAATCTAAGTCTACCAATTTGTCTGATGTTAACTCTTGGAATCTCCCATGACTGGTGGCTTCACCGCTGGTGAACAGTGTCAGTGAGAACACCTATTCTGCTGATAAGGTTTGTCAGCTCCCTGCTGATGAAAACCTTCCCAACTGGTGAACAGTAGCCAGTCATTAGCTCTTCTCATGCTGATGAACAGAGTCAGCACGAGTCTTGTCAGTCGCTTGCTGGTGAGACTTTTCTCAACTGGTAAGTACATCTCATGCTGGTGAACAGTAGCCAGCATGAGTCTTGATCAGCTGCGACTTACAACTCAAAAGACCTAAACAGGACTTTACATTTGAGATCTAGAGCTATCTAGAGACAACTGACGCTGGTAGGACTTAGGATTTGATCCACCAAAACACCAAACTAGAATCTAAACAAGTAGCTACTGGGGAGAGGAAACTTAGCCAAATTTCCCAACAGCAATTAAATAAATGCCCAAAATGATAAATTTCCCAATCAAATCGATCGCATAGCTTTGAATTAAATTCGATGACAAAATATAAATTTCGGAAATTCGATAAATACATTTAAAATTTACGAGGGGCGTTACATCCTCCCCCACTACAAAAAAATTTCGTCCCGAAATATCCCAATTACATGAATAGCTCGGGGTACTTCTCCTTCATCTTGTCTTCAAGTTCCCACGTTGCTTCTTCAGTGCCATGATGCTTCCAAAGAACTTTGACAAGGTTGATCTTTTTGTTGCGGAGCTCTTGTATTTTGAAATTCATGATTGCCTCTGGTCCTTCTTCGTAAGTTAAATACGGGCTGGAGCTGAACTTCATCTTGTTGAATAACGTGTCTTGGATCGTAGATATACTTCCGCAATTGTGAAACGTGAAAGACATTATGAACATTTCTGAAACTCGGTGGCAAAGCCAAACGATATGCTACGACTCCAATTCTTTCTAGAACCTCGTAAGGACCAATATATCGAGGTCTAAGCTTACCTCTAGCTCCAAAACGAATAATTCCTTTAGAGAGCGATATCTTCAAAAACACTTTGTCTCTAACTTCAAAAGTCAACTCGGTTCGCCTTTTATCAGCGTAAGACTTCTGTCGATCTTGAGCTTCTTTGATTCTGGCACGGATCTGTCGAACAATTTCTATCATCTCAACGACTGAGTCAGGTCCTAAAACCTTCCGTTCTCCAACTTCATCCCAATACAAGGGAGATCTGCACTTTCTTCCATAAAGTGCCTCATATGGGGCCATTCCAATGGTGGCTTGAAAGCTATTATTGTATGCAAATTCGATTAATGGTAGAACGGCTTCCCATTTCACCCCTCGGTCTAGAACGACTGTTCTGAGCATATCCTCTAGGGTTTGAATGGTTCTCTCAGTTTGACCATCAGTTTGAGGGTGAAAAGCAGTGCTGAAGTTCAATCGAGTTCCGAGCTCTTTCTGTAAGCTAGTCCAAAATTGTGAAGTGAACTTCGCGTCTCTATCAGATGTGATCGTCGTTGGCACTCCATGCAGTCGTATGATTTCCTTAACATAAAGTTGGGCCAACTTATCTGATCCGTACGTAATTTGGATTGGCAGAAAATGTGCACTTTTGGTTAAGCGGTCCACAATTACCCAAATGGCAGTGTTTCCTCTTTGAGACTTAGGTAAACCGGTTACAAAATCCATAGCTATTGCATCCCACTTCTATTCAGGAATATCAAGCGGCTGTAACTTTCCATACGACCTTTGATGCAATGGTTTTACTTGTTGACATGCCAAACATCGTTCTACGAACAGGGCTATGTCTCGCTTCATGCCTTCCCACCAAAATTTAGACTTCAAGTCTTGATACATCTTTGTACTTCCAGGGTGGGCAGTGTACGGTGTTTCGTGTGCTTCTCTCATGATTTATTCTTTCAAATCATCAACCTTCGGCACACACAATCTTCCGTCGTACATTATGGCATTATCGGAAGCTTCTTGAAAGTTTGCGACTTTCTTCTCACGAATCTGAAGTCGTATCTTCTCCAAACCTTCATCTTTTCTTTGTGCTTCCACAATTCTTGTCCTTAAATCAGGACTTGCCAGTAAGGCTGTTGTTCTCGTACTCACCGTCTCTGGTGGTGTGACTACTTCAAGATTCAACTTTTCAAAATCCTTGATCAATTCGTCCTTTTGCGTTATCACAGCACAAGCTTTGGCTGGAGACTTTCTGCTCAACGCATCAGCTACTGAATTAGCTTTTCCTGGATGATAATTAATGATCAAGTCATAGTCCTTCACTAGTTCTAACCATCTTCTTTGCCTCATATTCAGATCTTTTTGCTCAAAGAAATACTTGAGGCTCTTGTGGTCAGTGAAGATCGCACATCTAGCTCCATAGAGATGATGTCTCCAAATCTTCAGTGCATGCACAATGGCTGCTAGTTCTAGGTCATGGGTTGGGTAGTTCAATTCATGCGTCCTCAATTGACGTGATGCATATGCAATCACTTTGCCTTCTTGCATCAATACACAACCTAGACCATTTTTGGAGGCATCAGTATACAGCTCATAGTCTTTATTTGCTTCTGGTACTGCCAAGACTGGGGCAGTGGTTAAGAGTTCCTTCAAGCGTTGGAAACTTGCTTCACACTCTTCAGTCCAAGTATACTTAATTCCTTTCCTCAAAAGTTGAGTCATCGGTCTGGCAATTTTGGAAAATCCCTCGATGAATCTGCGATAATATCCTGCCAGTCCAAGAAAACTTTGAACTTCGTTCGGGGTTTTAGGAGCTTCCCACTCTTTCACAGCTTGTATCTTAGCTGGGTCCAGTTTAATTCCTTCAGCGGATACTATATGTCCTAGGAACATTACTTCTTTCAACCAAAATTCACATTTGCTGAACTTAGCGTACAGTCTCTTCTTTCGCAGGGTTCTCAGGACTGTTCTCAGATGTTCTCGATGTTCCTCTTCACTCTTCGAGTAGACAAGGATGTCGTCTATGAAGACTAGGACAAAATTATCTAGATATGGATGAAACACACAATTCATAAGATCCATGAATACTGCTGGTGCATTTGTCAATCCAAAAGGCATCACTACAAACTCATAGTGGCCATATCTTGTTCTGAATGCGGTCTTAGGAATATCCGTTGAACGGATCTTGAGCTGATGGTATCCGGACCTGAGGTCAATCTTGGAAAAGACCTTTGCTCCCTTAAGTTGATCAAAGAGATCGTCGATTCTTGGGAGTGGATACTTGTTCTTCAAAGTGAGTTTATTCAACTCGCGGTAATCAATGCACATGCGCATAGACCCATCTTTCTTTTTCACAAAAAGAACAGGTGCTCCCCAAGGCGATGCACTGGGTCGGATGAATCCCAAATCTAGAAATTCTTGCAATTGCACCTTCAACTCTTGCAGTTCCTTGGGGGCCATTCTATACGGAGCTTTTGAAATAGGAGCTGCACCTGGTTCAAGATCAATAACAAACTCCAATTGCCTATCTGGCGGCAGTCCAGGTAACTCATCGGGAAAAACTTCTTCGAATTCCCTTACGACATCTACGTCCTTGACAGTAATGTCCTTCTTGGCATCCTCATTGAGATACACAAGGAAAGCTTGACTATCCTTTATACTGGCAAATCGGTATGCTTGCATGGCAGAAATTAGGGGAATCCTTGTTCCTTTCCGAACTCTATGCAAGTACCTTGGTTCTCTCCCAACTTGTTCAAAAGACACAATCTTGTCCTTGCACTGAATAGTAGCTTGGTTTTCTTCCAACCTGTCCATTCCTAGAATTACGTCCACATCTTTCATTTGTAGGACGTTCAAACCGTTGGCTCTTAATATGCATGTTGTAAAAGAGATCTTTAGGGTCGGACAGACAAAGTTTGAGAGAGTTGATCCACCGGTCGGAGTGATTACACACAATTCGTTCTTAGTTCTCTCGGTACTAAGCCCTAGGTTTTGGATACAATCTTCAGATATGAATAAATGTGATGCGCCAGTATCAAAAAGCACAATGATCGGTGACTGGTTTACTAGTCCCATACCTGTCAGGTTTCCCTGATCTTCTTTCTCCTTTGGTTGATCGAGAGCGTAGGCTCTTCCTGGCTGATGTTAATTTTGCTGCTGCGGCGGTTGTTGTTGCGGTGGCGGCTGCTGAGGCACCTGCTGAATCGGCCTGGCTTGAATAGCACGGTTGCGGTTGTTCTTGGGTTTCTGCTGGCCTTGCAGTGCTCGCAGTTGAGTATTGCCTTGGCGTTGATTCCGAAAATTTTGGCGATTGTTGCCCTGGCGACACTGTGACGAATAGTGTCCCATCTTCCCGCAGTTGTAGCAGTTGGCACGAAGTGCAGTGCATTCTCCCGGGTGGTCTCTTCCACAGCGATTGCAGCGTTTGACAGCAAAGTTTCCTTGACGATTGTTCCATTGATTCTGAAAGTTCCTCTGATTATCAGTTTGATTATTGCGAAAATTCTGGCTGCCTTGCCAGTTTCTCCTCTGTCCGGTTGCCGGGGTCTGTGGGACATCGTCCTGCTTTCTTTTCGTCCCTGATCCAGTGGGTTGCTCGGGTTTGTTGGCCAAGAGAGCAGCTCGCAGTCCATTCTTCAGTGCTGCTTTGATGTTCAAGGCTCGCTGCAGTGCGTCGGTATAATCTAGCCCAGTTAAGCAAGCAAGAGAGGCTTGGATGTCTGTTTTCAGTCCAGACATGAATTGAAGCGCCTTCTTCTGCTCGGTGTTCACCGCGTCCGGAGCATACTTCGACAGGCTATTGAACATCCGGTCATATTCTGTTACAGACATTTCTCCCTGCACAAGGCGGTGAAATTTCACCTGTTTATAGACTCGGTACGTCAGAGGGATGTACTTTGTGTAGAATTCCGCCTTAAATTGATCCCAAGTTAGGGCATATTCTTGCTCAGGAGTGAGCGTCTTCATATGAGTATCCCACCAATGTTCGGCTTCGTCAGTCAGTTGGAAAGAAATGCACTGGACTTTCTCTCGGTCAGTGCAATCAAGTATCCTGAAGATCCTTTCCATGGACTTTATCCATGTTTCCGCTTTAGGCGGATCTTCGGTTCTGTCTAGCAGCGGCGGATTCTGTCGGGTAAAGATCTCCCCGATTCTCCTAGGCTCGGCAGGAGGTGGTTGCATTTCCTCGTTATAGTGCTCCCAATTTTGTTCTGGATGGGGTCCTTCGCCTTGGTTTGAATTCGGTCCCTCTGGGTTCACTTGAGGTTGGCCTCTTCCACGGCCTCGTCCTCGTCCTCGTCCTCGACCTCGGCCTCTTGCAGGGGCTTCTCTAGGCGGCATCCTGCAAAGTAAATAGTAGTTAAAAGGGTATTCAGGATCCTAAATACGCACAATGCGTATCGAAAAATCCTTACAAGAATTGCAAATTCATATTACAACACTTAAATAGAGTAGGTTATCCCACAACTAGGGTTAGTATATTATAAGGGACAGTACTCCCTTTTGTTTTATGCAATGGCAATGATTATAGCTACCACTTTGTTATTATAGTTAAGAGTAAATATCAATCAGTAAGCAAAGCTTAATCACAACACTGATAAATACATCTGAAGGCCTGGAAGGTGGCTGGGTAGCTTTTCATTAAATTTTTAGGGTTGCCACGTTGGAAAATGGCTTCCCTAGCTACCATAATCACAACATTCGTCTTCTCCCGTGGGAGGCATCCTACTTACGATTACATTGATTACATCCAAATAGTTAGAAATGGGCCCAACTAGGTACCCTACAAGCACAAATCCTACAATTACAACTGATAATTAGCACGTATATGCATCTACTAGTCCAGGCAAGGCTGGAAGTCAATAGTCATCGTCTGATGAGTCGAACATGCCGACGTCGGAGCAGTCGATGATCTCAGGGGAGGTAGGAATTTCCTCGGGGTCTTCTTCTATGTCCTCGTCGACGTTCCAGGGCTCGTTACCCCATTCTTGTTGCCACTGCTCTGGCCAGTTATCTGCTACCCATTCAAAAGGCATCGGGGCAGCTCCTTCCTGTTGAGGTATTTCGAGAAGGGCTTCTCCTTGTTCATTGGCTTCTTCCTCCCGTTCTTCCTCTTCCACCTCTTCCTCGTCTGGATCCTCTTCTTCCTCCTCATTCTCAGTTTCGACAGACTCTTCTTCATCTCCCTCGGGATTGAGGTATTGGTCTCCAAGTCTGTCCCGTATTTCCTGTCTCCACGCAGCCGGTATAAGGCGATCCAAATCGAGATTCTGAGAATCATCAGAGTCATCCTCATCGGGATAGGCGGGATAATGGCTAGCGTCTAATTCCTCATCACTCGGTCCAAGTGATGGATTCTCTTCAGGATCCTCTTCTAAGTCAGTCTCGCTTTCTCATTCGGATACCGGTATTGGGGCTCGTGAAGATCCGACTTCGTGATCATGTGCCCGTGGGCTAGGAGGAGGGCTTCTGAATGATGCCTTCTGTGCACGGATAAGGGCTATGAACCCTTCCAGATCAGATTCGTCAGCAGGGGAGTCATCGAGGAAGTTTCGGTAGTTAGCTTGCGCCCAAGATTGCCAGTGAGGCGGCAGCAGTTCCACCAAGCGGCGGAGTCCTTCAGTACGGGTTACTCCATGAGGGTGTGCATCTGCCCAGAACTTGTAGAAGTCAGTGAGAAATCGGTTCAGAGAGTCGCCACGGCATATTTTGTAGCTTCGGAAGTAGCTAAAATGATCCTCTCTTGAGGCGTTGCGTGGCAGAGGTTTGCGACGAGTAAAGAAAGACTTGGCCATCTGCGAGTAGGTAAAGTTAAAGGAGTCAATAGGTTAGGCAAAATATAAATAATATATTGCGCAATTTTAAAGGTTAGCGTAGCGAAAGTAACGCGATTATAAAGGTAATACTTCTATGTTCGGCTACGGCGCATAAGAATCCTATCTTAGTACATGCTTATTCTAGGTCTCTCGTGCAGGTAGACTAACACATGCTCCCTAAAAGCATCTAAGTTCTCTAATAAGGCCTTTATAATTAAAGCATTCGTAATGCATATGGAAAACTTTCATGAAAATGCAACAATTTATGCACTAAAAACCTTTGATAATTAGAATGCAACTATTTATGCATTGGAACTCTTCATGAACTTTGATAAAAGAGATGCAACAATGTATGCATAAAAACTTTCAAATTTCAAAAGAAGGCTTGCGCCTTAAACTTTAATGCAATAATTTATGCAAGATTCTTTTTCTTGATGCGGCGCCGAGTACGAGTGCAGGAGCTGGAGCTGGTAAGGACATTTCCGACTTATTTAGTAGGTGGAGGCCTCGAAACAAGGAGGACCTCAGTTTAGAGTGAAAAGAAAAATTTTCAAACCTGGCTCTGATACCACTTTGTCACGCCCTAATTTATAAACAAGGCTTAAATAAGATAATTGAGGTACATCGGGAACGAGATTTGCACTTGGGATATCAATCTATAAGAAGAGTTAACGCAAATAAGAAAGAAACCATCACATTTATCCCAAGTTAAGCAAAAGGTATTAAAGGGGTGCCTCCTCAAGAAGGGATCGTAGCTTCTTGAGTAAATCAAATATCAGAGTTTATAGTATGTTATCAAAAGGCTAACAAAAGATGAAGAGTTTTAGCAACGGAAAGTTATCAATGAAGTATGTATATGAAGATACACACTTCAACATCTAACTATTACAAAAAGAATCTTCAGCTCCACTTCGATTGCTGCCTCGTACTCTTGCTCTAAAAGCTTCTTTTAACCTGCGCATTTTAGAAATAATGCGAGGGGCTAAGTACAAATTGCACTTAGTGAACACATGCCCGAAAACATACATACATATAAGTTTGTCGTGCCTTTTTAATCGGGTCGCACATGGGGTTTTATGTTTGAAATCCTCCCATTGCACCAAAATATTTCATGAATGAACATGCTCCTTTTTTACTTTGTTAAACTATCTGCAAATGATTATGTGACTGGGAGGTGGCCACCTACCACAGTCACGATGCTAGTCCGAGTAGGGCATGACCCCTAACATGTCAGCATCATAGTGCACTAACCCATGGTATCTCTTTCACTACCTGGGTACGATCGATAAGACTCGCATTACGCAGAGTCAACATCCACGTTGAATACGTTTGATGTTCTTCTCTGAGTGGGGTCCCCCACTGAGAGGACATATAGCAAACACAAAACAGTAGGCTATGACAAAGCAGTTTAAAACAAATCATTTTATTTCATGCTTGATATGCTTTGAAAAGAATACATCATTTTCATGTTTTTAATTTGGCCCACTATATAGGGGTAAAAGAAAGCCCACCTTGAGTAGGTGCGGTTACGTGATTGGTTGTTCTAGCAATTGATCTTCTCCTTTCCCTTTCCTATTACATAAGGAATACAAATAAATCCTCAAGGGATAATAGATTATTTAAAATCTAACTCATCAATTAATTCTAGACTCTTAATCGATCTTGGACTTCTCAAGTTTGAGCCATCGGATAAGGATATGTGAGAATGACTTTGGCAGTTTAGTTTGACGAACAAGATAGTCAAACGTTACTTCAATAGCTCGTGGTTCAACATCAAGCATTAATTCAAGGAACATGAATAATAATTCAATTTGATTGATCAAAACAAATGACTTCGTCAAGTGACTATGCACTTTCAAGAGTTTAAGATTGAAAGAAGTTTCATTATGAATCATCGTACATTGCTTGAGAGTATAAGAACTCATCAAGTTGTTTCAACAAAATAATCGAGGAGATTATCGATCTTAGATGAAGATCGAATTAAGATTTCAAAGGTTAAGGTTTAACAAGTTTGACTTAACAATAAGCTTCAAAAAAAGTTCGAGTTGCAAGGGTTTGGTCAATCAAATCAAGTTGATTTAAATTGAAAATATTTTCGGAGAGGTTATATGAGATAACATCTCTTCGTCGATTTGTACAAGGAATATCTAACGAAATCAATTTGGATTTGTATTAATGAAATGAAGGATTTAGAATTTAAGGAAATGTCATTGGAGTTGATTGGTATGAAGGGTATCGAAAGATATGAAAGATAAGTCGAACTGATCGGAGAAATAAAAGTAAAAAATTGGAGATTTCATCCTGTGTCGACCGAGATGGAGTTCATCTCGACAGACGCGGTTGCATCGATAGAAATGAGATGTATCTTGACAGACGCGGTTGCATCGACCGAAATGAAGTGCATCTCGACCGATATGGGTATATCGACCGAGATGGGATGCATCTCGATAGACACGGACGCATCGACCAAAATGAGATGCATGTCGACCGATACGGTCGCGTCGACCGAAATGAAGCTTATATCGGCCGAAACAGAGGCTATATGCCTTCCGGTGAAAATTTTGTGTTTTAGCTCAAACGGTTATCCGGGCTTGTTCAATCGATTTCTAACAACACCAAATGGTTTTTTAACAAGTATAATGAGTCTAGACATGATTTAAACCATCAAAACATATTGGAATCGAGATTTAACCACGATATTACCATATTGGACAAATATACCAAAAATGCTCCAAAATCAACACAAATCGATTCCTAGGTCGATATATCATCTCTAGGCTCATAATATAACATGCTAAACATGCATACGTACTCATAAACTCAATATCAAGCCTAGATCATGACATTTATAAATTAGGGCATAAACCATAACATGCTTAAATCGATAAAATAGCTAGAGGGAGGTTCGATTTATAAGTCCTTGTGAGCTTGATCAACCTTTGATTTCTCTATTTCTCACTTCTAAACAAAAAGGAATGGAAATCTAAGGTTGGAAATGGAAAGGAAACGAAGAGAGGGTTCCGAAAAGGTATAGTTTTACCTTAAAAACTCTTCGTCGAAGCTTCGCCGGAGCTCGCCGGAAACTCGCCGGAAATCTCGCCGGAGTTTCTTTGGAGTAAATTGAGAGAGAAAGTGAAAGTAAATCTTGTGAATGAAGCCTTCTATTTATAGAAGGGAGGCAAGAGTAATTTTGGAATTACCGAAAGTAAAAAAGGTTAAAGTAGTTGTCATTCGCTTGTCACATCGGTCACTTTAACATCACCTCACGTCAACTCCACATCTCCTCGCGTCATTGCACGGGAGACCGTAATATTTCGTCTACTCTCGAATATTTATCGATCGATATTATCTAATATAAAAATGTCGGATCATCAAATAAATTATCGACGTTAATTATTAATTTAATATTTAATTATTCTCCTTGAATTAAGAATGGCAATTAAATAAATGCCTAAAATGATAAATTTCCCAATCAAATCGATCGAATAGCTTCGAATTAAATTCGATGACAAAATATAAATTTCGAAAATTCGATAAATTCATTTAAAATTTACGAGGGACGTTACATATTTCTCCTTACTTTAACCTCCTCAGAATGATCTCTTGTCCTATTTTTTCTTGGTATTCCAGGTGGCCTACTTAAAGGGAAGTATTGGTGCTTCATTTACAATTGGTCACTCTAAAGGGCCACTTGTTAAGATCAACATATTTATGTATGTTAATTGATCTCTATTTGCATTCTACATTTTTAATTGTGTAATCAAAATCATATTTCATTAATTTTAAAACACACTTTACAGTTATAATAATAATTAGATGTTAATTGATATTTTATATAATAAAATAATACTTATAAACATATAATTATATTACAAACAAAAGACCTAAAATAAATTAAATAAATAAAATAATGTGAGAGCCTAAATGTGTAAAATTGTTAAACTTTAAAACTCATTTTATAAAAAAAAAAAAAAAAGAAGAAGAAGAAATGCATCTTCTAGAGTAGCAACACATATTTGGGTTTTTCAGGTTAAAAACCCATTTTGCGTCTTAAAATGGAGTTGGGTTGGATGTGTAAAAACAGCACATTTTGAGATGGTCTTAGTAATCGATTCATCAAGTACTAAATGAAGCTGCAAGATTCCAAATGATATAGTGTATAATGTTATTCCAAATGAAGCTTCGAGGAAATAATTATCCTACTAGCAAGCTAAGAATAGTTGGCAATAAGAAGAGATGTGTATCAGTATTATCCTGGACAAGGCTGAAGGATTCAATTCGACCAGAAAAAGAAAAGGAATTTGCACTCAACATCATTGACTTTTGTCAAATAAATGGTCTTCCTAAGTTTTGGGAGAATTGGAAACTAAAAAGAAACATGCTAAAGATGAATCGTAATACCATCAATGCACTCGTCTAGTCTATTAAAATCAAGAATTCAATCTAAGGAAGGGTATGAATGAGGAATCAGAAGCAAGAAGAAAGAGAGAACTGAAAAAGTTACCAATGAAATGAAGCAGATGAGATATAAAGAGAGTCTACTAATATGAGCTGATGAATAAGGTTTTCTTATATCACTTCTTTAGTCAATGCATTATGTAATCCTACTTGATATTAATCAAAATCTAATTACAACGACAATCTCCATATTTAATTTGTCTAAAAAATATCTAACATATTTTTTAAGTATAATTAACTTTGTGACGTAGTATGCGTAACTGAGTGCAATCAGTTATCCATCCTTAGTGACTTAAAATATTCCAAGTAATATCACTTTAAGCTAGGTTAATCATCTTTCAAGTGTTATTATCAACTTAGGGGAATAACATGTTAAGAGGAACCCAGTTTGATTTTGATCAATTGAGGTTATAATTCTTCTTCTCTTCTTCAAGTTTTTGGCATCATAAAAAGGGAGAACTTTTTAAGAATATTTTTTAGTTTTAATGAAATATCAAAAACATTAATCCATTATGATGCTTGTATAGAGCTGAAATAAGTTATGTTTGATCTTGTAATTTCTAGGTTGTGAAAGTATAACAGCTTAGGCTCGATCAACCCAAGACTTTGCACCTGGAAGAACTAACTCTTGAAGATCAAACCAGCTAATTCAGCCATTCGATTGACTAAGGAGTGAGAGCAGAGAACTAACTGACAATCGAAGCATTAACCAGTTGAATCTCCAATTAGCTGACCTTTACGTCATTCAACTGAGTCTTTTCACACGTGTTGTAAAGGACAAAGCTGCACATTGTACATTATAATACAAATGTTACCCTGTAAAAATATAGAGTACATCAATCTTTTTCCAATAGCTTTATTGAAATTAAAAAGCCTATAAATACTTCATCTAAAAGTAAAGAAAAAGTTTTTCAAGTCTTTTAGCTCTAGAGAGAGAATCACAAAGAAGGATGGTTGATGCTGAAGATTATCACTCCATTTCTAACCATCCTGTCTAAAATTGTTAAGTCATTCATGCATCCTTAGCACGAGACCTTCAGAATCGTCACAAATCCATAAGGTCAAATCTAAAGACATATGTTCGTGAAGGAAAACAAATCTTCATTCCCTACAGTTGAGACATGCAAAAGCTTTCAGTTAGCAAAAGACAGACGCAACCACCCACATTCAAGTATCGTGGGCTGCTGAAGATACCGAAAGGAAGAGCCTAGCAAGTGGACTCTTGTGGTAAAGCTAAATCGACTAGAGGTGCCCAAAAGCTAGGGGTGGCAATTTTTGATCCGATCCGATAATCCGACACGAATCCGCACGATAATAACGGATACGGATTGAGGCTTATCGGATATGGATTCTTATCGGATCGACACGATAAGGACACGAAAATTTTGGATCGGATTCGGATTGGATACGGATCGGATCGGATAATTCATTAAACGGATCGGATTCGGATCGGATACGGATATCCGTTAATAAATTAATAAAAAAATTTATTTTTTAAATATAATAATTAATTAATTAATTGATTTTGATATATTAAAATAGATTTAAAGTTCTTTAAAAAACTCAAATCTCTTGGTTCTTCATTGTTCGTGTCCCATTTTATTAATTCACCACATAAAAATGTATTTATTTATCTATAAATTATATTTTTTAATATTTATTTTCTTCTACTATCAAAATAATAACTTTTTTTTTTCTCAACTTCAAGTTTTCAATTAAGGTGTATCAATGGATTAACTAAAAGGTGAGATCTAAAATTTTAATGTTGATGAAAATATTGTAGATTCTCATTCATTGTCTCAACTCTTTCAATTTCACCATGATAGATTAAAAGTATTTATTATATGTTATTTTATTTGTTATAAATCTTAAAGTTTTAATTAATATTTTTCTCCCACAAAATTATAAGTGGAGTATTGATAATTAAGGTCAAAGATTGGTCATTATTTAGAAATGAGCATGTTTGATCACTAGAATTGGAATTTAAGATTTATCTATGTATCTTCGGATATTTGATTTAGGATTTTAGTTTCAAATGAAGTTACAATTTTATTTATTTATCAAACACATTATTTGAACAATCAAATATGAATATTTTGTATTATCTTATCAAATTTTTATTGGATTATAATTGTGTTTATTGAAACGGATTCGTATTGAATTAATCCAATTTGGATTCTTATCGGATCTTTATCGGATCGGATACATAATGGATCATTCGGATTGGATACTTATTGGATCCTTAACGGATACGGATCGGATTCGGGCGGATACGGATTTGAGCTTAACGGATCGGATACGGATACGGATTTTGATTTTTCTTAACGGATCGGATACGGATTTGACCTTAACGGAACGGATCGATAATGGATTGACACGATAAGGATCCGATCCGCACGAATTGCCACCCCTACCAAAAGCTAGAAGTGGCAGTAGCTTCTCGTGACTAGAAGAACACAAGTTACAACCTTTATTAAATTACCGCGGGTAATGACTGTTAGTGAATTTGCTTCCGCAATAAATTTGAAACAAAACTAATAGTTTATAATATGTTTTGATAATATGCATAATTTGTAATATATTTAATAAAATAAAAATAATTTATAATACAATTATACTTTCCCAATATTATTAGATCAAAATAGTTTTGGTGAATCGAAAGAACTTTAATTCTTCCATTTATTGGTTCAGTTATTTCAATTCTTGCTTTTCTTTTATTTCATCTCCTCTTTTTTTCAATCAATTCAAAACATCCAGTATATAAAAGAATTTCTAAATGAAATACTCCCTTCGTCCCATTAGAGTAATCCCATTTCTTTTTGGCACGGAGATTAAGGGTTGTGAGTGTAGTGGAATTAATATTTTATTGGTGAGTGTGAAAAAGTTTGCCATTTTAGGAAAATAGGACTAATTTATAGGACAAACAAAAATGAGAAATGTGACTACTTCAATGGGACGGAGTAGTATATATGTATTCAAATTGATTCTGAATTATTTTAGCAGTCATATTTTCATAGAATGAAATATAAACATTATATATTATATTATTAAACAAGTTTCAAGTTTTTTATTGAAAAAAGAAAAATTTTGCCGAAGAAGCCACAAGTGGTGATGAACCTTGACTGTGTAATAGAGGGATGTATACGGTATGGTTTGGTCGCTTTGAGGGTTAAAGTATTGGATCAAACTAAATAATATAGTTTGAAAAACTCTCAATCAAATCGACCAAATTAATCTCTCAAACCAAACCAAATAAAACGGTTTGGTTTGACCGATTTAACGGTACTTTAACGAGTAAAGTCAAAATGTAAAAAATATCCTATTTAAGCCATAATTTATTTGAGAAATAAAAAATAAATAAATAGTGGGTCTAATCGACAAAGTGCGAGACAATTCTAATGAAACAAACAATTTATGGCATAAAAAATAGTCATATCATTTTCTCAATCATAAAACTCTCTCCATCCCTAATTATTAGTCTAATTTCAAAATGGCACGATAACCAATATTTTATGAATGTAGTTGAATTAATAATTTATCGGTGAGTGTGAAAAAATTTATTATTTAAGAAAAATGGGACATACCAAAATTATGAAGATGTGACAACGGTGCCCCAAAGTACACAGAAGACAATAAGAATAAAGAAAAACGTTTGAATGAAATTGTGAGACGAAAATATTGAATAGTTATGGATTTATTTTAGATTAAAAAAAATAAATAAAAATATAGAAGAATAAAAATAATATTGGAATAA
>JAPKLW010007337.1:0-15281 GCA_026898455.1 Plectranthus barbatus | reverse complement strand
GTCTTTACTCGAGAGGTCTGGAAGGTTATGATGGCAATCGATGATCGGGCAGAGGTGGATTGGGCGGCATTCGTCTTTCAGAGAGTGCGGCAGAGTGTTCAGCAGTTTCCAAGACTCTATCTTCCCTATGGAATGCCTCTGAGCTGGTTGCTGGAACAGAAATTCAGCGATCTTACATTAGGGCCCTCGAATCTTCGAGGAAGAGATTTCTATCCTTTTGTACCGATCGCGCCCTTTGATTAAATCGTTTGTTGTAACCCTCTTTTGATGATGTATAGAAAATAGTACCGTTGTACTTTTGACAATTTTATACAACTGCATCCAATATCGTGCATCTTCTCGATAATTTCCTTTTGAATTATTCTCTTAAAAACCTTCCCAAGATTATAGCAAAGTGATGGTTGGTAGTAGAGTGTCCTCCGTTTAGCAGACATATGAACTCTATGTATTTCGGGCATAGACTTTAATGATATAGCAGAGATTGTGTTTGCTAGCAGAGGCCTTGTCTCTAGCAGAGACTTCAACTCTAGCGTGTATCTCATTTGTTAGCAGATGTTCTATGCCTAGCAAAGCTTTCATCTGTAGCAGAAATTTTTCGCTAGCAGATATTACACTTGCTAGCAGCTGTCTGTTCCTTTAGCAGAGATTGCACTTGCTAGCAGATGTCTGTATCTGTAGCAGAGATTACATCTCTAGCAGATTCCTTGATTCTAGCAGAAGTTCTATTTCTAGTAGCGATTATATGTGCTAGCAGATGGCCTAAATCTAGCAGAGCTTTCATCTTTAGCAGAAATTGTATTTGCTAGCAGATGCCTTAACTCTAGCATAGCCTTCATTGCTAGCAGATTAAGCAACAATGTCGAAGCGTATCCCAAGAGTGAAGTTGACCTATCTGTCGTGGCGTCTGTCTATTCGTTGGATGATAGATTGACAATAACTCTGGTAGGTTGAATCTGATCAATTCTGGTGATATAAGTTAAGATCTTTCCTTTATAAATACCCTGTTGTAAGTATCCTTGTTGACATATCATCCTTTTTCTTGAAACAGAATTTCCAAGAACCGAGATGGATTCACCAGGTCAAGCTCTTGAGTTGCGCCGAAATCAGATTCTTCACGAGGGTGGTTTGAACTCTTTATATGACAATACTCCGAGAGTGGTAGAGATGATCATGTCAAGGTTAAATCGTAGTGGATTAACCCAATTTGTTACTGCTACTCCAAGGCGGTTTCAAGGCGACACTCTTCGAGAATTCATAGAGAGTTGTTCTGTGGAGGAAGATGGCATTTATGGTTTCTTCCTCGGCAAACTCATCTATTGGTCACCAGACGTCTTTTCTTGGCGATTCGGTCTTCTCAGAGGTCCTGGTTCCATTTTCAGCCATCGTGTGACAGATATTGCCCCTGAGTGGTCGTCATGGCATAAATGGAGACGTCTTCCGTCATCTGAATTTTCTCTGTCGGTCTCTGCATATGATCTGCGCACTCCGTATTGGGTGCTCTATCGAGTAGCCAACAACATGTTGATGGGAGAGTGTTGTGATGATACATTCTTCTCAAAGGAAACATGGCAGTTAATGATGGCAATTGACGATGGAGCCGATGTAGATTGGGCGAAGTACATCTACGACAGCGTTCGAGATTGCGTTGAATATTACCCTGCCGTGCCTCTACTCAACGGGATGCAACTTAGTTGGTTGTTAGAGCAGAGTTTTCCTCAATTAGTGGAAGGGCCTTCGAATCTTGTAAACGCGGACTTCTTTCCGTTTAGGTCTTCTTCCTTTTAGGATCTTGAATGTAATGTTGACTTCAAATCTCCCCTGTTCCTTGTAATGATATCTTGTTGATAAATAAAAAGATGTATTGTATCTCTGCAACTTGTCGTCTCTGCTGTGCTAGCATACGTGTCTTATCAGCATGTGTTGTTTCTGATATGAATCACTATTTGCCACACATAGTCATCGAGTGTTATCCTTTAAGGCGGTAGATGTCTGTCTTAATCAAAAGATTTGAGCTATCTTTTGCTATCCTCTTTAAGCTTTCATGAATTAGAGCGTCAGAAAATCCATATAGAACGATTTGCCATAAGTAGCTTTACTATAACAGGTGGCGTTTCCCCCTTTGTCGAGACTCTTCGGCTTCTGCTCTTTTGGATTTGAGTTTATTTGATAAGACATTTTGGAAGAATAGCCACTCTGTAGATAGAGCCATGATCTGGCTATAAATAACATCGCACTTATCGTCCTAAACTTCATCTTTCATTCAGCCTTCTTGAGCTTCATCTTCTCTTCTTCCTTGAGTAGAACGTTGGCTTCTATACTTGCTCCAAAGATGTATAACGTTACAAGAGCTCCCAGTGATCTGTCTATCACTCGCAACCAGATTCTTCATGAATCAGGGTTGTACTTTGAATACGGTAGCAATTGTCGTGTTCCAAACTTTGTGATGGGGGCTCTTCAAGAGAGTTCCCTGACTCAATTTTTGACAACTATGCCATCAAAATTTCAGAAACAAACTCTGCAGAAGTTTATTTACAGGAGTAAAATTGATGGTGATGCCATCTGGAGTTGCTTTGATGACGAGGTGGTCTGCTGGACTCCGGCCCTGTTTTCTCAGAAATTCGGCCTTCCTCGAGGTCCAGTTCGTGTTATGGACGGTTTCCACCATTTGACTGCTCCAGAGGTCCGCTACTGGAATGAGTGGAGACAATCTGCTGACTATGAGTTTTCACCATCTCCTTCATGTTTGCATTTGAAGGAGGAATACAGGGTCATCTTTGACGTTGTGAGCAATGTCACTTTTGGCGTTCCTGCTGAGAACTATGTGATGAATCAAAGGATTTGGAGACCCATGATGGCTATTGATGCGGAGAGGAAGGATGTTGACTGGGCTGAATTCTTCTTCGACGGAGTGAAGAGATGCATCGATCTTTTCCCTCAAATTCCTCTACCAGCTGGCATGCAGCTTAGTTGGTTGCTTGAGCAGTCATTTCCTCATCTGGTCTCTGAAGGGCTTCCCTTGATGGGTTATGACTTCTATCCCTTGAGAGCTCATTTCCCAAATTGTGGATGAGGAATGCTCGATATTCTCCTTCCTTGTAGCCATCATAAAACTCGTAGTTAGCTTTTTGGCAGAAATGTTGTGTTGATGATGTGGTAGCTCTTTTCTTGTACTTCCAGTGTTTGTAATCCAAAATATGATAATGAACGTCCATCTTTCAGAAATATTCTCATAGATAGAATGAGAGCTAGGACTCATTCATCCACCGCAGCATCAAACTTCATAAAACTCAAGCTCAAGTATAATAACTTTTAAATCCAGTGTTCTGGAAGTGATAGCAATTGAGCCTGAATACTGTAGACTCCTGATAAGTGATAAAAAGAGATAACGTGAGTCTGATAGTAGCGAATCACTATCCCTTAAGAAGTTATTGTGATCCTCGAGCCATGCACTCGATTAGACCTGTGACTGCCTATCGTCACGACGCTTTTCATTTCGAGGCAACGATTGAGTTTCCAATGTTGCGAATCATCACATTGAATCATCACATTCCTGTTATCAATGGATCAGTTCGTCATAAATACGGTGGTTGCCATTCGTCTATAAGTAGACGTTTCAGACTCTCTGTGCTTTATCTCAATCAGCCTTTTCCAAAATAATCTTTTGAAAATGTCTTCACCTTCTTCAAATGTGTCACACCACGAATCCCCTATGTCGTCTTACTCTAATCCAGGTTCCCCAGATTCTCCCATTGATCGTTTGACTATCAGCCGAAATCAAATCTTCTGTGAGGAGAACCTTCGTCGGTGCTATGCGAGCGATCCTAGGGTTCCGGATGTGGTGATGCAAAAACTGATATCGTCGGGGATTGACAAATATGTCACTGTTACTCCTCAACATTTCCATGAAGAGGCGCTTCATAAATTTTTCAGTCAGGCGCAAGTTGAGGGTGACGCCATCTTCGGTTTTCTGAATAACCGTTTGGTGAAGTGGACTGTTGATTCCTTTGCTCGAGACTTCAGCTTACCCCAAGGCAATAGTTCTGTCTTCGACTATCACTCTCGTGATGTGGCGCCAGAGTATTCTAGTTGGAAGCGTTGGAAGAGGGGTTATTGGAGTGAGTTCTCCACGACGGTGTCTCCACTGGGCCTTCGTCCTGAGTACGGTATCTTGTACGACATCTGTAACGGAATGGTGAACGGAATGTATGCTGACGAGGAGCTATCTCTCACCAAAGGTGTCTGGCAGGCGATGATGGTGGTCGACGATGGATGGCTCCATGCCAATTGGGCGAAGCTTGTATTTGACCAGGTGAAGGAAGTTGTCAACTGCTGGCCTAACACCGGGTTGGCAAATGGGATGCAGCTTAGCTGGCTGCTGGAGCAAACTGTTCCTGATCTTGCTGTTGGCCCATCGACCCTTCGTCCATCCGACTTCTTTCCAAGAGATCCCCGTACCATGTGATGTTTGATGTCGTTAAGTTGATGTAACTCTGTTTTTTTTTTAATATGTACGTGCTCCTCTCTTCTCTGTTTGCATCCACTCTTTCTCTCCCCCTTCAGTCTTGATGGGTGTAAGTTGATCGTTCTTCCACCATTCTGCTATATATGAGGAGTTATCTTTCCATTATCTGCATCTTCTGTACACAGACTTGAATGTGTATTGCATAGATCACAGAAATCCGTAATAATGATCAAGATAGTTAACATCTTCTGTAAAATAACCATAAGTGCTCTGCTGAATAATGAGCACTTTATACTTCGAATAATAAATCTTTCATAAAATCCAGAAAGAATGAAAACCAGATTTCATTCATCCAAGGTCTCGTCTAATTCCATAAGCCCCAATTTAATGCATAACTCCTTAAATCTCGACTCTGGAAGCGGTTTCGTAAAGATATCCGCAATTTGATCTTCAGTGCATATATACTTGACGTCAATGTCCTTCTTCTCTTGATGATCTCTGATGACATGGTGACGAATATCAATGTGCTTCGTTCTGGAGTGATGAACAGGATTCTTTGTGATACACAGTAATTCCATAATCCTGCAACTGTTGTTTTATCCAGATAATCTGTGAACAACAACTAGCAGCTGCCACATACTCTGCTTCGGTGGTCGAAGTGGCAACAGAATGCTGTTTCTTACTAAACCAGCTTATAAGCTTGTGTCCCAGAAATTGACATGTGCCACTTGTGCTCTTCCGATCAATCTTGCATCCTCCGAAATCTGAGTCCGAATATCCACTGAGAGAAAGGCTATCGGCTCTAGGATACCAGATTCCTAGTCCTTCTGTGCACTTCAGATAGCGGACAATCCTCTTAGCAGTATCAAAGTGTGTCTTCTTAGGATTGGCTTGATATCTTGCGCATAATCCAACAGCATAGGAAATATCAGGTCTGCTAGCAGTGAGGTATAGCAATGACCCTATGATTCCTCGATACAGAGTAGGATTTATATCTTCTCCTTCTTTTTCAAGAGCAGCAATGCAGGTTGTGCTTATCGGAATTCGTAGGCTCTTAGTTTTCTCTGGACAATACTTTGCAACAAGATCACGAGTATACTTCTTCTGGTGGATGAAGATTCCCTCTCTGGACTGTTGAACTTGTAATCCAAGGAAATAAGACATTTTTCCCATCATGCTCATTTGAAAGTTGCTGGTCATGAGATCGGAGAATTTATCGCATAGATCTTGATTCTTCGACCCAAAAATTATATCGTCGACATATATTTGAACTAGCAGGATGCTATCTCCATCTGTGATGCGAAAGAGAGTTTGATCTATCCTCCCTTTCTGAAATCCATTGGATAGCAGGAACTTAGATAAGGTTCCGTACCATGCTCTTGGTGCTTGCTTCAGACCATATAGTGCCTTTTTGAGCCTGTAAACTTGATTGCCATGTTCAAATCCTGGAGGTTGTTCGACGTAGACTTTCTCCTTGAGCTCGCCATTCAGAAAAGCACTCTTCACATCCATTTGCATTACATCAAACTCATGATATGCAGCATATGCTAAGAATAGACGGATTGCTTCCAGTCTTGCCACTGGAGCAAATGTCTCATCATAGTCAATGTCCTCGCATTGTCTATATCCTTTGGCTACGAGTCTTGCTTTATTTCTTACAACTGTACCAGACTCATCCTTCTTATTTTTGAATACCCACTTAGTGCCTATCACACTTTGATGCTCTGGCCTGTCTACTAGCTCCCACACATTGTTTCGTGTGAATTCTGCAAGCTCCTCTTGCATAGCGTTCACCCAATCAGGATCTAGCAGAGCCTCTTCGACTTTCTTGGGTTCTTCACTTGAGATGTAGCAAGCTAACATTGCATTGACATTTCCTCGCCTTGTTAATAATGGATCATTAACATTCCCAAGGATTCCTTCTGGTGGATGAGCACGTAACCAAGTAGGTCTAGCTTGTATTAGATTCTCAGCATCTGGAGCTCCTTCTTGATCGTCATCTGCTCTAATATTCCTTTCGTCATTTGTCTAATGCTCAGCATTTGGAATGTCAGCATTTCCTTCGCCATTGTTTGAAACTTCTGCGATAGGCTCTTTATGATTAAGAACATCTTTGGTAGACATTTCATCAGCAGACATCTCAGGAATAGGAAACTCCGCGGTTGGTATCTCAGCAGTGGATACTTCAACATCCAAATGTTCTGCTCCAGTTTGATCTGCTACGGTTTCCAATGGTGCAGCATTGGTTGTAACTGCATCAGCATCATCTTTAGCATCTCTCGCGGGATCTGGGATCTCCTCGTCGTCTTCATCGTTAATCACTTCTATGATAGTTGATTTGGTTATGATGTGTGTGGGTTTGGCCTCAGCATGATCGTTAGCATCACTGGCCTGGTCAGCAGTTTGATCCCCTGCTGTGTGCGTCTCGTTTGGATTGCATTCAGTCATAGACTTAGTCGGATCAATACTCATATTCTCGAAAGAGTTTAGAAATGTTTGATCATTGACATCATTAGTCTCATGATTGCTAATCTTTTCTCCTTTACTTTCACTGCGCACTAAAGTAGACTCATCAAAAATAACATTGCATGTTATTTCCATAATGCCAGTAATCTTATTTAATACCCTATAACCTTTATGAGTGGGGTGTCCATAACCAAGTAGTACACCCTCGTCAGATTTAGGTGAAAAGGTATTAAGTTTGGATTTACCGTTATTGTGAATATGACATGTGGAACCAAAAGCACGTAGATGAGTTATGGAAGGCTTACGACCATGATATATTTCATAAGGAGTTTTGTTGAATCTGCTCGTGATAGCACTCCTATTATGTGTGTAGCAGGCCGTCATGACTGCTTCACCCCAGTATTTAGCAGGAAGTTTGGAGTCTGCTAACATTGATCGAACAGCTTCCTTCAACGTCCGATTCCTTCTTTCTGCTAAACCATTCTGTTGAGGAGTCCTTGCTGTAGATTTTTCATGTGATATTCCAGCTTCAGCGCAAAAATCCATCAGCACTCCATTACAGAATTCTGTTCCATTGTCGGATAGAATTCGCTTTACAGTAACTTCTTTACTGTTTTGCTCATTAAGAATCAATTCCGGCAAAATAAGCTTCACTTCGTCCTTCGTCTTCAATAGGCGTACCCACGTGTACCTGGAGAAGTCATCAACCACCACTAGTGTATATAGACGTTTACTTACAGTGGGTGGCGTGACTGGACCAAATAGATCCATATGAAGCAATTCCAGAATCCTTTGAGATGTCTCCTTTTCAGGATTTGTTTTGAAGGATGATTTGGGCTGCTTTCCTTGTTGGCATGATTTGCATATTCCTTCTTTGCGGAAGGTGTTATTTGGTAGACCTACAACAAGCTTATGTTTGGCAAGATAGTTAATGGTCTTGAAATTTAAGTGATTGAACCTTTTATGCCATAGCCATGTTGTTTCCTCCTTATTGAGGGCTAGAAAACAGGAGTGTTGTAGGCCGCTTCGCCAATCGACAATATATAATCCACCGTTGCGGATCCCTCGTAATTTTACTTCTCCTGAAATAGCATCAGCAATAGTACAACCAGTATTTTTAAAAGATACGATATACCCATTTTCGCATAGTTGACTTATGCTGAGTAAATTGTGCTTCAGGTTGGAGACAAGTGCTACGTTGACGATTCTCAAGCCATTCCTTTCAATGCAACCTCGTCCAACGACTTCTCCTTCACTGTTGTCTCCGAACTTGACTCTTGGACCGTTGAATAATCTTCTTATGTCTGAGAATAATTCTTCATTCCCGGTCATATGAGCAGAGCAACCGCTGTCCAGGACCCATTCATTGGATATGCATGTTTCCGTAGCTATGGAGTCCTGTTCCTGCAAGTAAATCAAGCAAATTTAGGTACCCGTTTAGTGTCGGGTCCTGCAGGATTATCATGAAGCATAGTTCCTTTCGGAACCCACATCTTAGTGATTTTCAAGACTTTTGTCTTGGTTTCACTATTCACCAATTTCTTGACCTTTGGCATAAAATTCCTATTTCTAGATGAATGAGTGAATTTAGCCGTCCTTGCCCTTGAAAAATAATGTGGAATGGGCTCAGGCTTTGCATAGACATTCCTTCTATGCAGTGTATTCTGCGGGTAGTTAGGTCTCACAGCATTGTACTGTGTAGTCCTTCTCTGGTGAAGATTAGGATGTACTATCCTTGCATTAGTGTTAGAATGCTCAGTACTCCTAGGATTGGTTGAGTAGTGTTTAGTGTATACTCTAGAATTTCTCTGCAGGGGTTTATCAACTACTTGCCTATTATTCATCATTTGATTCTTCTGCTGAGGCTTAGAGTTGCATCCAGCATTTGTCCTTAGGATCCTCTGCTGAGGTCCATTGGATAAAGGCCTAGCAGACTCTGTCCTCTGCTGAGATCCAGCAGATGAACTATTGGCTGTCTTTGATACAGTCCTCTGCTGAGCTTTACTGGACACACTCTGCTGAGGTTTATTCTTTGTTTTAGCTATTGATTTAATAGACAAAGTTTCAGCAGACACTATTCCTTTACCTTTTTCATTAGAGCTATACCCAGCATTTACAAACAAAATTGGATTCTGCATAAAGGAATTATCATTGGATTTTGACATTCTTTTTGATGATTCGCATCCAAGTCCAGACTTATCAGAGTGATGTCTTTGACTGTTTACAAGGGCATTGAGAGCAGCCTTGCTGGATGCGTACATGCATATACAATCCTCTTTTGGTTTGTTTTTTAATGCTTGGTTTTCTTTTTCTAACGTTTGAAATCTTCCTGACAACTGTGAGAAATCTTCTTTTAATTTGAGGAGTTCTTCACTTTCTAACCTTAGTCTTTCGACTTCCTCGGTTAAACTTGTAATGTGAAGTTTTAATGAAGCATTTTCTCCCACAATCTCATTTTTGATTTCATACATTTTTGCGAATTCTAAAGATAGCTGCACTAGATAATCTTGTTCGGAGTCGAAATGTGATTCCTCCGATTTGTCTATAATTTGATTGCTAGATGAGTTAGTGGACAATACCTCTGCTTCCTCAGCAGCTAGAGCTGATTCATTGGTTTCCTCAGCCTCGTAGTCCGCATCAGCAAATTGATCTTCAGTGATGTTTGCCATTAGTACAAACAGAGCTTCTTCGCTATCTTCTTCTTCTGACGAGCAATAGAACTCTTCTTCATCAGCAATCTCTGTCCTGGTTAGCAGTGCCTTGGTTACGGCTTTAGCAGCACGTCTTTCAAATCGTTGCTTCAGGCGATCTCGTTCTCCTTTGCTGACCTTCGGACAGTCATGCTTCAAGTGATCTGGAGAACCACACTCAAAACAAGTTCTAATTTTTCGCTCTATAGAGCGGTTAGAAGTTGATGATGTAATTTCTTTTATTTCCTTTTCGGCCTTTGCTTCATTCAGCATCCGTTGCATTTTCTTCATTTGTTCTTCCAGTTCATTGATCTTTAGATCAACTGCTTGTGTACCTGCACTGGAAGTTCCTTCTTTAGGGGGAGATGCTGGAATAGGTCTTTCTGATTTATAGAAAGGTCTCTTTGTTTTGAATTTGTTGTAGTCCTTCTTAGCGAAGTATGCTAAATCCTCAGCGTTCCCAGCATAGTTTGAACCAGCTTGTGCTACAGCTGTTTCATTCTTCTTCGACTGATGTATAATAAATTCATGAGCTTTAAGTTGCGCAAATACCTCAGATGTAGTCATTTTGTTGAGGTCTTTCTCACTCAAGCTTGTTACTTTTGCAAACCAGTCATCTCTTGGATAGAGTTTGGAAATGATTTTATTGTTCATTTCCCCATTGTCATACTTCTTTTCAAGATTCCTTAGCTCTCCAATTATTGTATTGAAGCGTTCTTCCATGGTTTGAATAGTTTCTCCTGCACGCATAGAAAAAGATTCATATTTATCTACAGCTACCTGTAGTTTGTTGCGTCTCATTTGTTCCGTTTCCTGAGAAGACTCGCACACATAGTCCCACATTTCTTTAGCAGTTTCCATGTCAAGTGCCTTGTCTTTCATCAATGTTGGAAGAGAGTCAAGAATGAGTTTCTTTGCTACATGCTCTAGTTGAGCTCTCTTCTTGTCTTCACTGGTGTATTCGTCAAATGGTTTAGGAACCATTTCAGGTCTTCGGGGTCTTGGTTCTCCTCCAGCAGCATCTTCAGCACGTCCTTGTCCTATAAAAGTGTTAACTTTCATAATCTGGATAGGACCTCTTAACAGTATGTCAGCCATCTCAGGGTGTATGCTCTGAAGTTGTATGAGAGCCATCTTCTTCCAGGATGAGAAGTTCTCTCGGTCATACTCTCCAAGGGAGTGGTTCATCATTTTGTATGCTCTTTGAGTGATTTCCTGAGCTTAGAAAAAATATAAAAGTGCAAGGAAAGCGATAGATCTGGTCTTAAAGCGACTCAGAAGCAGTCGGTTTTTCAACCTCCTGCTCTGATACCACTTGTTGGTCCCGAAATATCAGAGTCGTCGTGTTTGAAATCTTAACACGAAATGCAGCGGAATAGATTAACGTCACTTGCACTTAATATCGTTATCAGCAAAATGTTTTCTTAGTCCAAGTTGTTGTTTAGCTTAGTTTACAGATATACACTAGCAACTCTGTTGCTAGGTTTTAAATCAATCTTTGAACAGTAAACTAATAAAACAGTAAGTAAAGCAGTAAATGAACACAAGATTTATAGTGGTTCGATCAAATAGATCTACGTCCACTCCTTAGCCGAATCGCTAAGAATTTCACTAGAAAAGTATACAGAGTACAAGGAATCGCCTTTCCAGTTAAGTAGGCAGTGAGCTTTCGGCCTGGCTACTTGACAGCTATCCTCCGTGAATCTGAACTTCTCCGAACACAGCTCCGGGCAAGTCAAGGGCACACCTTCGTAAAACTTGTCCTTTGCTAATGAGGCGTTTATAGTTTGCCTCTGAACTTAATAAGCTTGCGGCTAATGCCCGTGTGAGTCACAATCTTTCAAGAGTGACTGTTGGATTCTTTTCTGAAAGAAATGAATCCCAATGATTGAGATATCATTGAATGCAATCAGGACTATCTTCAATGGAGTGTCAGTACTTCAATGAACGACACCACAGGTTGTTGAGAGTCTTCAGATAGACTTTAAGATGGCTCTCAACTGACAACTTTTAAGGATCACTTTGTCAAGGGAATCTTTTGCTTGAGCGTTCGTGAGTAAAGTGATAAGAGCACTTGTAGATTTGTAAAAGCAGTAGTTTATCCAGTTCTTGAATCTGCCTTTTATAGTTGGAGATTCAAAACTTTGAATCTCCATACCCGTTAGACACAACGGCTTCTTCCTCCAAGAATGGATTAAACTGATAGAACGCCTTTCTGAGTAGAGATGTACTTCCCAGATTACTTAGGGAAAGTTTCGTCCCTTGTGCGTCCTTTTTTGTCAGAGTCGCAGTCCGGCTTCAACGTTGCTAAAGGTATATTCCTTGAGATCCTTTGACTTGTATTATATGTGATTCTTCATTGATTTCTGAAACGTCCGAATGCTAATTCCTTAGCATTCTAGTGATCTTTTCACCAAAGTGCTAGCTCCCTTGTTCGCCAGCTTCTCTAGCAGTCTGTGAGTTTGATGCTGAAACCATCTTATCTTTTCTGCTAGGGATTCTTCATAGCACACTAGTCTATTACAACTCGATGTTCAACTTATACAGGACTTTTACAAGTTGTGTTAGACTCTCTAGATTTCAGCAAATGATCGACCATCTAGATAAGGTTTGATCCAACAAAACCTTTTACAAATAAGTCCTAAGGGAGATTTTAGGAATAATTCCCAACAATTTCCCCCTTTTTGGTGCGATCAAAGCTTACTATCATTTGCTGACCCGAGTGGAAGAATGTCTGTGTTTTACAATTCTATGCTATTCTATCACAGAGTTTTTCCAACTAGGTTCAAGCAATAGGAATGATTGAAATCAAATTCCCCCTCAAAAGTTGCTGGGGAATATTTCTCGATTAATATGAATAACTGTTTGCTACGGAGCAATATGCTAGAAATTCTAGCATTCATTTAAATCATTAAGCATTCACATTCATCAATCAATCATATAATCGTCATATCCATATGCAAATTCGTTGAGTACACTAGAAGTGTAGATCAACTAGAGCACACCGGTAAAATTCAGAAGTGGACAATGAGATTTTGTCAAAATCTGATCCAATTTTATATATGATATAGCACGTTTCAGTACAAATTGGATACAGAGCAATTTAAATTAAGGGGAATTGACCTTGTCGTTTATGAGTCGGGCGCTGGCTTCTCCTTTTCATTGTCTGCTGATTTAATCTTCTGAATGTCCGCGAACTTCTCCATAGTGAACTTCATGAAGTTTTCAACAAGAGTTGCTCCTGCTTCTCTTTCAGCAGCCTCACGCTCCAGTTCTTTGGCCAGTTTCTCTTGTTCCATTGCCATCTTTTGCAATTGAGATTCATGTTCAATTTTCTGTAGCTCTAGTCTAGCTTCTAGTTCCTTTTGTTTCAATTCTTGTTTTGCTGCTTCTTCTTTCCTCTTCATTTCTTGTTCCCTTATTGTTGCTTCCTGTTTCTCTTTCTTTCTTCTTTCACGGTCAGCTTTTCTTCTTTCTTCCCCCTCTTTGATTGCAGCCAAAAGAGTTGTACCATATGCCACAACCGTTTGTTCTGCGTGAGTCCTGGTGTCTGCTATGTCTTTTCGAACAACTTCAAGACCTGCTCTGTTCTCAGAAATAGCTAACTTGTTTTCAGCAGTCTCTGTTCGTACATGAGATACATCGCTCCGTATCTCATCAACTTCGCTTCTTAGACGGCTGGTTGCTACTTCTATTCTTTCATCAACGGCTGTTTGCAGATAAGAGTGGAATGTTTCAGCTATGTCGGAAGTTAGTGTGAAGGGCATTGGCAGAGATGTTATGGGAGAGGCATTGAAGGAAGTAGTCATGACAAGGTCTTGACTCGACTGTGTATTTGACGGTTGTTCATGACTGAGATTTGCAGCAAGATACCCTTGGTATCGTATTTCCTCGAGCAGTATCCATCGAGCTGCATCTCGAACTTATGCAGTCTCCTGGATAGATCGAGCTTCAGCTTTCTGAGCTTCCTGAATTACGGCCTGAACATCAGTGTCCAGAACCTTAACCAACATGTTATCGAATCTCAGAGCGGCACGTTCAGTGGCTAGTGCCTTCGTTCGAGCATTTCTACGCTCCTCTTGTTGTGATTCATACTCCAATCGACGTTTCTCATATGCAACTACAGCTTTCGCCTGTCGTTTGGATAATTCGACTCTAGCATCAGAGTATCCATCCGGTATGAAGGTAGACTTGGGTAATCCGGCAGTGTTTGACAGGACACGGTGTTCTCGGATGGCTTGAAGTCTGCACATCACTTGTTTATCCGATAATTGTTTCATCCCAGGGACTTGATCAATCCAATCAAAACACCAACGTTCTTCATATCTCCAGAAGTTTAATCCTTTAGCTGCGATACAGAGCATCCTTTCTTCAAAGCAGAGTTGATGCATGATATAATCAAACTTCTTCCATCGACGGAACTCTTCTGCTAATAAGCGTCCTTCTGGTATGGACTCATCCAATGCACTGTGAAATAGATCTGCTATGGCTCTCTCTGTTTCAGATTCTATAAACTGCTCTATTTCTTCAGCCATAGGTCCTAGATCAGAATTAGGGGCATCTTGTGGATGAACCTTTGCACACCATTGGCTAATTCTCCGGAGTCCATAACGACGTCCTGGTAGCCCATGGAATGGTACTCGAAGAACAGCTTCGGATCCTGAGGTTTCTTTTCTCAAGAGTTTTGCATTGTAAATGTCTTCAGTTTCTCCATCGGAATCAGATTCAGAGAGACAAGATGATCCATGTTCCGATAAGTGAGAGTCATCTTCATTTGGGTGATGTGTTTCAATGCCTTGTTGATCTTCAGCAGATTCATCACAAAGGAATGTTTCCTCCGGATGTTCCTCAAGGTGTGTCTGCATTGGCACTCCTGTTAATAATTCATCACGAACTCCACTGGATTCTCCCGCATTTCTTCTGTGAGACGTTTTCTTTGGGAAGTGGGTTTCACTGAAGGCTCCAGATGCTAGCCTTATTGAGAATTCTGTGTCTGATAGTTCCTCTTCTTCAAATATGATCTGCTGATCAGGTGATGGAGGTGGAATCGACTCTTCTCCCATGTCAGCCTTGTCTTTTCCTTTCTTCATTGCTTCTTCTGTTAATTCTTTATTTTCTGCTGAAATTCGACTTTTTCCAGCATCATGGTTTTCTTCTAAGGAATGATGTATATGCTCTGCTGGAATGTCATTGACTACGCCAACACTTATTCTTCCACTAGCATTTCCTTCGTTGCTAGCTTCTTCAGCAACTTTCTTATGTGCCCTGAACTCTTCAGCAGCTGATTTAACACGTTCGAATTGCCTGTCTCAGTTTTCGAATGTCAAATTAGTGATGAATTTCTGGTAATCTTTCTTTTCGAGTTCCTTCAGAGTAGCTATACGCCTCCTTTTTGCTTTTCTTGATTCTTGATTAGGCTTTTCTCTGGTCCTGAGAGACTTAGGAACGTAATCTGGATCATTGCTGTCCTCAGTAGAATGCTTCTTTGATGTGTTAATACCTTCAGCAGCTGCAGTACTCGCCTGTTCTGCTTCTGCTTTATCAATTACTTCCTTGTCAGGCAGAAGTTCCAACCGTCTTCTGATCTTCTTCTTTGCTATTACTGCTGGTGGTTTTGTAGCAGCTCTCTTTGGTGATTGAATTGGAACTGCCAAGGCGCCAAT
>JAPKLW010007335.1:0-15288 GCA_026898455.1 Plectranthus barbatus | reverse complement strand
ACCCACATCTCGTCGCCGAGTTCTATGCTCGCGCGGTGATTGCTGACAACAGGAAGTCCTTCACCACGTCGGTGTTCGGACATCTGATCACTATCGACGTAGAGTACCTAGCCAACCTCTTTGGGCTGAGGAGTACTGGTGAGGAGGTGGCCACGTACTTCAAGGACGATACGGTGGAGTTCCGGAGAAGGTGGACTGAGTGGAAGAAGCCAGAAGTGACTGTCTTCAAAACTGGCATGAAGAAGTCCGAGATGCAAGATTTCTGGCAGATGGTGTGTGACGTTGTAGTACGCATGCTACAATGTGAAGTCGGCTCCTATGCCGAACTGAGCCTGAAGAAATTCTCCGTTATGTGCGCGTTGGAGGACGGCATATATGGCAACTGGGCCGAATTCATCTTCGGCCGGTTGCTGGAGAATGTAGAGAAGAACAGTTTGGTGAAGGCTGAAGGCAAGTTTCTCCACGCAGTGTCTTTTGGCCTGCGCATCAGCCACATTCTGGAAGTGGAGATGGGAGACCGGATTGACCGAGGGGAGCAACTGGTCGGATCCGATTTTATCCCAGTTACCAAGGTAAAACTTCCGGTCCCCGACTACAAGAAGCTACGCCGGCTGAAAGGCAAGACGGCTGTGGACCCTGCTGACGATGTTTCTGAAGAGGAGTCAGAACCAGCAGATGAGGAAGTACCAGCGGTGGCTATCCCACTGCCTGCTGAGGCCAAGGATGAACTGAAAAGGAAGCTAGAGGTTGAATCCTTATTCACCTCTATGGAAGACGCAGTGGAGAAGGCCACCGGAATACATCCAAGGGCATTAGCACAAGTGCCAGCCCACAAGCCCCCTTCTAGTAAGAAGCCCAAGACCCACCAGCGCCAGCAGCCCCAGCCAGCTGCTGCCTATGACCCTGAGTCAGGGAAGGTCTCAATTCCAGTCAAGAAGTCCGTCTTGGGACTGACTGAGGAGGAGACCATAGAAAGGATGACCCGAAAGAGGAAGAGGGTCCAGACAAGGGCTCAGAAGCTGGTGGAGCAAGCCAAGAAGGAGCAACAAGCTTCCATCGTGAGGAAGAAGCAAGCTCAGGCAAGGCTTAAGGCCTTGGCCGACCAGCGGAAAAGAGAGGCTGAGCTGGCAGCCCGCGATGAAGCCTTTGCAAAGGTGCAGGCTGAGCATGAGGCCAGACGTCAGGCGCAACTGGCGGAGCAGGTGCACCAGGTGGCCAAAGGCAAATGGGAAGTTGCCCCAACTACGAGTGCAAGGCCACCAGCACCAGCTCCAGGCCAGATCTTATCAGAAGAATCATTTACCCGCCTGATGGTCATGGGTGCTGATGAAGACGTACTATCCCTTGTGGATAAGTACCAGGATGAGGAGGAGACTGCTGAAGTCCCACTGGCCGCGCACGGGGGTACCAGTGGAGGAGTTGAGGAGCGGGCGACCACCCCGGAAAAACTGGCGGCCGCTGAGGAGGAGACCGCGGAGATGGAGGTTACTGGTGGAGAGGCTGTTGTCAAAACCTCTCCGGTTATCATCATTGCTGATGACGAGCCGCCACCAATAGTCCAACACTCGAGGGTGCAGAGAATGGAGCCAAGGGATCTGTTCCCAGACCTTGAAGATGAGGCTCGTCGTCCTGCCAGTCGCCCACAATCGTCAGAAGCATCAACATCTTCTGGGCGACCAGCAGCATCCTCGCCAGCGCCAGCACGTCATGTGCGCGCAGAAAGGAGGCCATACTTGCTCTGCATCCAAGAGCATCAGTTGATTGATGAAGACATCTTCCGCTCGAGGGCAACAGGGGTACATCGGTGGGAGCACCGCGGGGCGATGGCATTTCAAACTTCACGAGTGCCTGAGCCATCAGCATTCAATATCATCCCCATCAGCGGACTCCCCCACCAGTCGGTATACGCTTCGAGGATCTATGACTGGTGTCTGCCCCTGCAGCCGATGGAGTACTTCAATTCCACTCTCTATGAGTATGCTGAGAACATCACGACGGAGGTGGAGAATGCCGTCAATGACGAGATGATAATAAGCTACCGAGGACTGTGGAGGGTGAATCCGGAACTATTTTTGGAGTTCCGGAGGTGGAGGATCTTTGACCTATGCCAGCGCAAGCTAACAGTAGAGAAGCGCGCTGTTCTGTATGCCAGGCTAGGGCTTGGTTACTGGAGATCAGAGGAGGCGTGGGCGAATGCATTCATGGATTCTGATCCTGAACGTCACCAGCAGCTGTCTACCAGGCGGATCAAGCGCCGTTTGAGGACAATTGCAGAATTCAGACAGCTGACTGGGACTTCCGGCCTCCCTAGGCCAAAAATGGTTAAGCTACCATTCCTCCAGTTCCAGCCCACCAGCCGTGGATACCAGCTGATCTACGCACTCCGCCGCTTGAAGGTCCTCACCGCTCTCCCCAGGAACCCTCCATATTTTGCTGTATTTTTTGATATGGCTGCCAGCGCTCTGCTGGTAGACCACATTGTGGAGGAGGATCCCTCCAGAGGTTGGTGGCTGACCACTGCCGTCCCTTCTGTTCCTATGGTTTTGGGCGACCTTGTCCCTTATCATGAGGACTGGCAGCTGGAGGTTTTCACAGCCCAACCTATTTTTGTACAAGGCCCGCCAGCACCAGCAGTCGTGCCAGCGGAGGAGCCAGCAGCAGCCAAGGTGCCAGCGGAGGAGCCAGCCCCAATGGAGGTATCTGCTGAATCTGAACCAGCAATGGATCCTTCCGCAACTGATGTGCCCTCCTCTTCCATGGAAGTATCAGCGATGCCAATCTCTGAAATTCATCCTCCTGCGCAACTTCTTGCTTACATTGATGCCAGGATGGATCAGCGCTTCGCCACTTTCCAAGCTGATGTAACGCAACAAATGGAGTCCGTCACCGCCGGTGTCACCACCTTTTTGGCGCGGATCCAAGAGGGGGAAAGTGCGCGAGCACGAGCTGAAGAGGAGAGGGCCAAAATTGCTGAGGAAGAGAGACGCCTCGCAGCCGAAGAGAGAAGAATTGCTGCAGAATGGAGGTTGAAGAGAGAGGAAGACATGGCCGAACTTACTGCGATCCTGAGGTCTATCACAAGTGCTCGAACTCAGTCACCAGGATCATCTTCCAAGCCATAGTCTTGTCTCTTTATTCTTTTGTAAGTAAATCTGTTAGACTAGTCAGTTACCATTCATTGTACATGTAATTGCTATATCTCTAATGGAATGATTAACTGACAAGTTGATGACAATCTCTTATTGTCCAACAATTGTGTAAGTTTTTACTTACCAGCTGAATTTACACATCCAGTGTAATCAGCACCAGCACTCATCTTGCATGTTAAATTTATTTACATGCTTATTTGCTCTGATTTTAATTTCCATATTTTTAAACGAGCAATATCTTTCCTTGGTTGAGGGGGAAGATTGTTCTTATTTAGAGCTGATGTTGAGGAAGTAATTTCATGGGTTTAGATCTGATAGGTTTCACTTGTAAAACCCTGAAATCATTTGTAACTTTCCTCATCAGCTGAGTGCTCGCTGGTTAGGCTTTGATCGCACCAAAAAGGGGGAAATTGTTGGGAAATCTGTCTAAGGTTTCCTTTCCCAGTAGCTTACTTGTTTAGATTTTAGTTTTGGTGGATCAAATCCTAAGTCCTACCAGCGTCAGTTGTCTCTAGATAGCTCTAGACCAGATCTTAAATGTAAAGTCCTGTTTAGGTCTATTGAGTTGTAAGACGCAGCTGATCAAGACTCATGCTGACACTGTTCACCAGCATGAGTACTGTTCACCAGTTGGGAAAGGGTTTCATCAGCAGGCGGCTGACAAAGACTCACGCTGACACTGTTCACCAGCGGTGAGAAGCGCTTATGACTGGCTACTGTTCACCAGTTGGGAAGAGGTTCATCAGCAGGCGGCTGACAAACCTTACCAGGAGAATACGTGTTTCTACTTACACTATTCACCAGCGGTGATTTCACCAGTCATGGGAGATTCCGAGAAGAATTAACATCCAGACTTTTGGTAGACTTTGATGATGCCAGGGCAAGTCACCAGCAGAGACTGCCAGCACAAGATCACCAGTATGATCTACCAGTCAGATGTTACCAGCTGAATTCCAGATTCTCTCTCCCAGTGCCGTAGAGACAAGAAGAAGATTCTCTGAGGAATCGACTGACAAAGGATGACCTTAAGGAAGGATAACTTAAAGTCTATCAGTCACAAGACGCCAGTCTTATTCCTCGGACTGACAAAGAGAGCCGTTCTGACACAAAGAGATCTGTGTCAGATAAAGCGGTCAAAGGTATGGTTCCTTCCGGAAAAACATACCTGCCACCGTCAGAAGGACATCCAAGGTCTGACATCTTGAATCGGTTCCTGCGGCTATAAATACGTCGCAACCACCAACATTCAAAGCTCTCTCTCTCTCTCTCTGTCTCTCGGTTGCGCTGCTGTTACATAAGATATATCTGCTCAACCACTGAAAGAACTGAAGTTATTGCAAGTACTTTCGAGGCTTTTTCATAAAGCTTTCCGTGTGTTGATTTATCAAACACGAGACTTCAAGCTCTAAGCTTGTAAGTTAAAGATCTCATTTGGTGTTCTTTCTCTTCGAGGAAGTTCACAGCAGCTCCTGTGCTCACCAGCACTCGAGTTATTACGGGCATTCTGCCGTAGAGACTTTACGTTCTTGGGAGAACTAAACACCCAAATCGCTGTGGAGGTTGAAGTGACGTGCTCGCACTCCATCAGCAGAAGAGAGCTGAAGAGGAGACCAGGACCGGGAGCGGTTGATCTAGTGAACTGGTGGACAAGGCATTCACCAGCTAGAGATAGATCGTAGGCAACCTGTAACCGATTGCTCATAATGAAATTTCCAGTGCTTCGACTGGAGAGTGGACGTAGATCGATTGATCGAACCACTATAAATCCTTTTGTCATTTATCAGTTTTCTGCATTACATTCTGATTTAAAACCCAGCACTCAAGTGCTGGTGTATGTTCTGAAACTGATATAATTGTGCAAACTTGGCTAAATATTCAAAGTATTGAATCACCAGCTGACCAGTCACCAGTTGTCAGCTGCGTACTTAGTAACCAGCACCAGCTGACCAGTTGCCAGTTGTCAGCTGTGGGTAAGTAGCGTGCAAGAAACAATTAACTTTATTTCCGCTGCGTAACGTATATACTCTGAAAAACCGGGACCAACATTCTTAGAAAGTGAGTTTCAGTTTACCCTTTTATTTTGATGTTTTGGTGTGTCAAAACTTACTTTAGCTTTAAGTTTATAGTGTGTTTCTACATGTAATCCTTGTATAAGATTTATCGAGTTGTAATAGAAACTAGAAATAAGAAGCTGTAGATCGAGCCGACAAGAAACTTAGTTTCCGAAGCAAGTTTCAGAACTTGAAACTTGAAAAGAGCTCGAGATTTTGAAGTCAAGTTTCAAAACTTAAAGTGAAGATGCTAAGGAACTTGAAACTTAAAATGTCCAGAAATTTAGTTTCTGGAAATTGAGTTTTCACTGTTAAGAAGCCGAAACTTAAAACTTGAAATTTGGGAATTTCAGTTTTCAATTTCAGAAGATGAGGATCACGTGAAACTCAAGGAGACAAAATGAATTCGAGTGGAGCTCAAAGTCATATCGAAGATTCCTTAAAGTGTCGATCAACATTCAGTACGAGAAAACTTAAGTCTAAGTTCCTCGGGCTGAAATTGAGTCTAGCAAGAGTAGGTGAAAAGTACATTGCCAAAAGTCAAAATCAGATCTCAGAGCAGAGCAGGGCAGACAGAAGAATGGCTATGATTGGACGACCCAATCTTTGTCTCTAACGACTGAATTCTTGTCTCTAATGGACATAATTCAAATGATTGCCCAATGTTGGGAATAACATTGAAATTGTTAGGAATATACCCCTTTAGATCTTATAGTTTATTTCCATTGGTTTTGTTGCATCAAACTAGATTATCTAATCTTTAGCAACTTAAAAATGTGTCGAAATTGTAAAAGTCTTGTATAGGATGATTACGATCAAGTTGTAATAGAGCTAGAAAAGATCGCTGGAGTTTGCTGAAGGTTTCAGCAAAGTGTGAGAAGATTGCTGGAGGATTTAGCAAATATGCAAAGATAGTTAAGGATGCTAGCAAACAACAAAGTATCAGAAGGCTAGCAAACATACAGAGATTGCTGAAAGCGCTTAGCGAACAAACTAATTGTTGAAGGAATGTAGCAAACAAATTGTTTAATCTTAGCAAGATTGCTGAGAACTTATCAAACGAATAGCCAACTCAACAAAGGGTTCCGATAGCAATTAGAAATCACTTGAAATCATGAAAGCAGATGATCTGAAATTTCGAAAGATTAAGGAATATCCTGAATCGAAAAGTTGATTTGTCAAGAGACAAAAAGGAGATTTCCAGAATTAAATTCAAAGATCCGTTCTGACAAGTTGGCTAAATAAGGAAAGAGCCAATCAAACAAAGAAGAGATCTCAAGAGTCTCTGCGCTTTTCAGAAAAGGAAGAACGAGGATTGGCGGTTCTACCAACAGTGTCTAACGGATAAAAAATTCAAATATTTATGTTTGAATCATTGTCTATAAATAGCAGTTTTCACAGAGTTCAAAAGTTACGAAATTCGACAACAATTATGCAAATATACACATATAATCTGTCGAATTCAAATCTGATCAAACACTGATCGAGGTTTTGCTGATGCTACCGAAGCTTGCTTCTGAGGTTATTCTTGGAGTTCTTTCTATCTAAGGAAGAACTTAGCAGTCATCTTGATATGCAAGATTGACTAGTACGGGCTACTTCCGCAAAGGAGAGAAGTTCCAGGAAGAACTATAAAATTCCTAATCCAGGATTTAAGGAGGCTGCAAGGTGTGTCCTCACTCCGAGAATTGCTGAGAAGATTAACTTCAAAGGTGCTTGAAGGTGCACTGTGAAAGACAGAGGAGCTGCTTGCAGTTAGAGATCAAGTAAAATCAATCTTAGTGAATTTCCAGTCAATAGACTGAAGAGTGGACGTAGAATATTTGTTCGAACCACTATAACCTTTCAGTTATTTACTGCTTACTGTTTCATTGCATGTATGCTGTTTGAAACCCAACACCTCAAGTGTTGGTGTATAACTTGCGATAAACTTAAATAACTCACGAGCTTAAACATATTTTATAAAGACTAGCTGAGTCGAGACCTCAACAAGATAAGTGCAGGACTTTAATATTCCGCTGCATTTAAACGTAACTCTGATCGGGGACCAACTTCCAACCTGGCTATAAATAGGAGACAACCTCGACAGAAACATATATCTGAATCTCTCGAAAACTTAAGCTGAAACTCTGTCCAAAAGTTCACTAAAAATCTCTCAAAAGTTCTCTGCATTCCATGTCTGAACACGTGGCTTTGCATCTTTGCTCAAACTAATAATTCTGTGTATCTGTCTAAGTGCACGAGGCTCAAGCTTTCAAAGCTTAAGCTATCTACTAGGTGTTTATGACTTTTTAAGTAATAAACACATCAGTCAGTATTCTACTCTAGAATACTAATTCCGACGGGCTTTGCCAACAACTTGAAGTTATGGGAAGAACCGTAAACGTCCAACTATCCAGATTGAAGGTTGCGGGGTGCGTCAACAATTTAGTTCTGAAGAAGGAGCAAATCAAGTTTCTGGGCGAGTGACCTAGCAGACTGAAGGATGGAGGTTTCCAACGGGATAGCATAGATAGTGATAAGCTTTGTATGCTGAACCTTAGTGAATTTCCGATTAAGTTCAGAAGAGTGGGCGTAGGACTTGAGGCTCCGAACCATTATAAAATATCTTGAGTCGATTTATTGTTTTCTTTAAGTTTCTGCATATTAAGTTTTCGTACTTAATTGAAACCTTCAATACTTTCGAAGTATTGAAGTGTATATTTGAAAACTGAAACTTAAACTTACTCTAAGCTAAAATTGAGTTTTCAGAAACTGAAAATCGAAAACTGACTTTCAATTTTCAAAAGTGTAAGATCATTTTAAACTTCCGCGGCATATAATACATCTCTGATTTCGGGACCAACGCTTTATATATATATATATATAAGAAATAAATCTCGATAATCCATCCTTGAATATTAATAGTCAAGATTAAAACATTTTTACTTAATTTTTGTATGCATTATATGTACTAAAAATATGCATTATTACAATTTTAATGTAATTTTGTAATCATTTTCTCTATCTTTCAATTAAAACTATTAAAAACTTTAAATGATTATAATTATTCATTTAAAATTATTTTTTCACGTATGATATACCTAATTAAAGATGACGAGTCTTTTAAAATACTCCTATTGCATATATTTGATGAATAAAACTGTAACAAATAATTAGTGATTCTACACCTAAATTGCGTAATATTTGATTTTCGTAAAATGCTTAAAATTGTACTTAAAGTGAATGATATTGTAGTATAAAATAGACACGTGATATATAAAATACATTATATTATTACAAAAATGCATATTTAATGAACACGTTATAAGATAAAATGACTAAATTTAAAAATAAATTTATGTGAACATATAATTTTTTTTATGTAATATAATTAGATTAGAATGCATATTTGATAGGTATATAATGAATAGATTTGAAGATAGAATGACATAAATACATAATATTTCATTGTTTATTTCGTACTTTAATGATCCATTTGATTGAAAAATAAAATTCACATGTTGAGCTTTTAGGGCTTATTTCAATAAGGATTTTGAATAATATGATGCATTTTTAAGTTACAATAAAAACATTTGTATTCTAAAATATATAAAATATATCGTGAATTCATGTTGGTAATAAAAAAACGCAGACAATTTTTCGTGGAGCAAATTTATAATTTGTTTTTTTCCTTTTTTGCCTCTACACTGAAAATTGGGGCAAATTGGGTTAAACTGAACCATCAATTTTTGTTTATAATAATTCAAATTTATTATTTAAAAATAGTTAACATTGTATTAAAATTTTGTTTTTTAGCAACGTTTTATTCAAATTGATTTCTAGATTATTGTCGTTAGCTGACACCTGTATGCTACTTCTAGGCTCTTTAATTTGATATCACATGTTCTATAGATATATATATGTAAGACGCCTACAATTAATTAATTAATTTCACACATTCAATCAAATTTGATTGGTAGAATATTCGTGTGAACTTATAGACAAAAACACACTGTTTTGACGAGAATACATCCAAAGTCAGGATTCATGTGTTATCTCATGCTCCAACCTCCTTAATTGAAATTTTCTTTTTTTAATTTAATATTTTTATTAGATTTACACTCGTGCTTTGCACGAATTACATATTTAATATCTTATTTAATTGTTTGATAAAAATGTAAACATGTAAATAAAACACAAAGCTTATAAAATAAGAGTTTGTTTTACAAAATTAACCTATCAAAAAATATTATTTTAGCATTATACTTGTATTGCATTAAAATATAAAATAAGACAAAATAGTAAAAATGTAATGTTTTACTGAAAAATGGCATATATGATTTTGTTGAAAATATTATTATTGTTTATTAAAAGATATGTATATATATACTCCATTCGTCCCAATTATATTAGTTTCGCTTTCCTTTTACGTATGTCCCACTATATTAGTCATATTTTCTAAAATACCAAAATTTTCGCACACTATAAAATATTAATTTTAGTACACTTACAATTATTGATTACCATGTCCGATTAATATGTGACTAATTGACCGAGACAAAGGAGTAATATAAAAATATATGAAGTAAAACAAAGTTGATATGATGTGATAATTTAATCTCGCACTATGAGCGGTGCCTTGTTTTATGATAATAAGATACAATCAGCAATGTTATGTTGTTTATTATTTTTAGAGATTCTTAATATATTTAATATTATTCATACATTTAATATATTATAGTATAATTTATTTCTATATTATACATCAAATCATATATATAAACTTAATGAAATATATAATAAGTATGTAAAACACAAAATATATTGGATTTAATTTAAATATTATCTCATAAAAGATATTATATATGTATTATTTTTAAAATAGTATATATAACAAATTAGTGAGATTAATGTTTTAAGGAAAAAATAAACAAATAGATAAGATTTTGGCGGGAACAGTTATATGTTGACTATTTTTTTTTCATATATTATATAGATAAGATAATCCAAAAATAGATTAAAAATAAGAAGAAGAAAAAAGCATGAGGGGAGTTGCGAATGAAAATCATATCCAATTTTTTAATATTTTTTTTGTTTCAATCTTACTCAACTTTATTTGCAATTTTAGTAATTAGCCAAAACTATATTTAATTTTTTAACATCATTATTATTGATGCAATTATATTATAAAGTTATTAATTACGTCTTCTAGAATCTTGATAAATATAATTAGATTAAATATATTATAAATGTTTTCTTTTGAAATTTAAATATCATTTTGATACGAGGTGTTTAGAAATTAGATTTTAAACTATAATTTTAAAAAAATAAAAATTGATAGTTAATTAAGATTTGGGATAAAAATTATAATTTTCAATTATTAATTTTAGGATAGTATGAAGTAGTTTGAAATAGTGAGATACAATATACATAGGTTGATAAATAAAATTAAAATTAAAATAATAATATAAATATTGATGTGAGAATTTTTGGAATGAAAGTGATATAGTGGTAAATAAATGGAAATTTATCTGCTTTAATATATTAATAGACTTAGATTAGTAGATTAATGTTTGTTTTAATATGTTACGAATAAAAAAGTAGATAAGTAAAGAATTAAATTAACGCATAATATCACTGCTATAAATTAATCTGGATTTTCAGTTTTTGATACAATCATTCATCCAACCAAAATGGCTTCATGCTTCTTCTTCTTCATAATCATCGCAACATCTCTAGTTTCAAACACAGCCCAACAATCATCCAACCGCAACGTAACTCTGAATTCTTCCATCGTCGCTAACGCCGACGCATCTCCAACATGGACGTCTCCTTCCGGCCAATTCGCTTTCGGCTTCAGGAAGATCGCCGGCGGAGGCTTCTTGGTGGCCATCTGGTTCGATCAATTACCCGAAAAAACCATAGTTTGGTCGGCCAACCGCGACAACCCTGTTCCAGCAGGATCCAAAGTCCAGCTTTCTGCGCAGGGAGTGTTGGAGCTGTTAGACAAAGATGGGCGACAGATATGGAATGCTAATAGAGCGAGTCCATCAGGCACGGTGGCCTACGGCGCCATGCTCGACACTGGTAATTTTGTGCTCGCCACCAACACTAGCTCAACCATCTTGTGGCAGAGCTTCGATTCCCCCACTGATACCTTGCTACCAGACAAGACACTGGATGTCGGCGCCTTTCTAGTTTCCAGCTTTTCTGAGACCAATTACTCGAGAGGAAGATTCATGTTGGTGACTGATGGAAATCAAGAGCTCTACACAAGAAATTTCCCATGGGATGACAGAGTTTATTCCTACTGGTCGCGGGGACCCAAACCCCCACCTGGGCTCGCTCTCATCTTCAACCAATCTGGACAAAGTGAAACAATGTTCGACGTGGGAGCTGTTCCGGTCAATGATTCTTTCCAGAGATTGACGCTGGAATATGACGGGATTCTCCGGCGTTACGTGTATCCTAAGTCCGGCAACTCGACAGGCGGGCGGCCGATGGCGTGGTCCGTCCATGAGTTCATCCCAAAGAACATATGCAGGGGTGTGGTATCGGGAGGCAACGGCGGCGGCATTTGTGGTTTCAACAGCCTTTGTTCGGTTGAATCCGGGAATGCTAGGACTATTTGTGAATGCCCTAAAGGTTATGCTCTCGTAGACCCTGCCGACAGGATGAGCGGTTGCAGACCCGACTTCGCCCTGCAAACCTGCGATCCTCGATCACAGTCACAGGAAGCTCAAGACTTTGAGTTCATCGAATTCACGAACACCAATTTTCCTTGCAGTGATTACAGAACTTTTCAACCAGTGGATGAGGACTTCTGCCGCCAGGATTGCCTTGCTGATTGCTTCTGTGCTCTTGCGATCTACGTAAACGGAGAATGCTGGAAAAAGCAGCTCCCTCTCATTAATGGGAGGACTGCTCCCAGCATCGCTGAAAAGGCACTCCTCAAGATCAGGAAGAATGGCACCGCTGCGAAACCGCCCCAATCCAATTGGAATAACATCAAACATCCACCGTCTAAATCCAAGTCGCTATTCTTAACAGGCTCGGTTATGTTAGGCACTTCTGTGTTGCTGTTTCTTCTCTCACTATTTCTCTATTTGAAATCCAACAGGATTCCTGCAGTGAAGCCTCATCCTGTAGGAATGACCTCGATAGGGAGATTCAGTTTCGATGAGCTACAACAACTCACCCAGGGATTCCAGCACGAACTTGGCAGGGGTGCTTGCTCCAGAGTGTACAGAGGGGCTTTAAAAGATAGTGGAAAAGTTGTTGCGGTTAAAAAGTTCGATAAAATTGCACAAGAATCTGATTACGAATTCCTAGCCGAGGTGAGCTCAATCAGTAGAACCTACCACAAGAACCTTGTGCAGCTGTTAGGATACTGTGATGAGGGGCAGCACAGGATCTTGGTGTACGAGTTCATGGCCAACGGATCACTTGCAAGCTTCCTCTTCCAAAGCTCGTCGCGTCCCAACTGGTACACAAGAGTGCAGATCGCATTCGCCATTGCCAGAGGCCTTTGCTATCTGCATGAAGAGTGCACCACCCCAATCATACACTGTGACATCAAGCCTCAAAACGTGCTTCTGGATGAGTATTACACCCCAAAAATAGCGGATTTCGGGCTTGCCAAGCTTCTGAGGGCTGATCAGACAAGAACCAAAACTGCAATAAGGGGCACGAGAGGGTACGTGGCTCCAGAATGGTTCAGAAACATGGCGATAACAGTGAAAGTGGATGTGTACAGCTTCGGGATACTGTTGCTGGAGCTGCTGTGTTGCAGAAGGCATTACGAAGCAGACGTTGAGGATGAGGGAGGAGAGGTTCTTGCTGATTGGGCTTACGACTGCTACCAGCAAGGGGAAGTGTGTGTGCTGGTGGGAGGGGATGATGAGGCGAAGAGAGAGGTGAGAATGTTGGAGAGGTTTGTGGCGACAGCGATTTGGTGCATTCAAGAAGATCCAACGCTGAGGCCTCAAATGAAGAGAGTGATGCATATGCTTGAAGGGTCCATCGAAGTCCCTGCTCCTCCGGATCCCACCACGTTTAAATTTTAAGGAGATAGAAAAAACAAGCAGCCATGTGTTTGTTAGAATTATCGTCACCATATATTATTTGTTAAGAGTGATGATATTCTATGAGCACAAATCTTATTTGTGAGGGTTTCATTTTAGATTTCTCATTCATTTAGGGGTCAGGGTATTGCCGTTTTGTATGTATTTAGATTTCAGATCATATCACTAGAAACAAATTGATGAATTGTAATGTATTGTGATATTCTGAAAGATACAGAGATATCTTGTTTCATATTTATTGCGCAATTCTTAATAGGGTCACTTAAGGAATTTAACACTTAAGTAGTATTTAATAAAAAATCTTATATAATAATTGTTGGAATTTTCGCAATATGAGAGTGGAAATAATGCAATAATATACAACTGAGTGATTATGCAATTTTTATCATTAATGCATAATACAACAAAGCTGAGCAGAACAAAAAGATGCGAAAATAAAATAAAATTAAAGAAATATAATCGAGCCGATGATTCTTTTTCCCGCAAGATGAAAACGTTAATGTAGTGCTAATTTTTATAGCACTCGTCTCCAAAGGTAAAATGATTTTGTTTTCTATAAGGCAGCACCGCAATCGTAGAAGCTCCGCCGAATTTGTAATACCCCGTACCTAATTTGTAATCTTGTCTAATTAAGTTGGATGTAGTAATGGAATTATCTCAATTGAGAATTATTGGGGAATGATTTATTTGAATTTTGAAGTTTTGGAATGGAGTTGTATGTTCATAATTTGAGAGAATTAAAGGAAATTATGGATATTATGTTGTATTGGAGGAATTGATTATGGAGGTTATTACATGTACTTGTCATGGAATTACAATTATATACACAAGTATGGGAATAACATGATTAATTAAGGAATCATATTATATGAGTAACCATATCATGATTCAAACCTTATGTTATAAGGGGTATAAATAGTAGGAATTTTGATAGAATAAGGTTTTCTATCATATTCTAAGTTAGAGAGAGAGAATAGTTTCAGAAAAACCCCTCCCCTCACCTCAACCCGTCACCCTCCCTGTCCGAGCAAATTCTGGCCACCACCGGCACCATTCCGGCGAATAACCACCACCAGCTGATAGCTCTCGTCGAGAGCTTCGATTTGGCTACTTGTGGGTCTAGAGAGGTCGAGTAACGAAGGAGTTATCACCATTTGAAGTGAGGTGAGTTCTAGGTGCGATTTTCAGATTTCAATTCCGATTAACTCATTTTTCCGGCCATTAATCGTTAAATGGATGGTGGATTCGTGTTCCTGTGAGTGTAGGGAGTATTCGGACGTCGAGTTTGAAGAGGTTCGCTACCGAAAACCACCTTGCGCCGCCGCCGTCGACGATTTCCGGTGAGCGTTTTCAACTCTCTTTTTCTTGCGTATATTTGGCGATTTGAGGGTAGATTCGAGTTCCTTACGGTCTTAGGACTTCGATTAGTTGATTGCATGTGCAATCGGGTGTTTGGGATGGAAAATAATATGAGTTTCAGGGCCGGGAACGGCGAACTTGCCGGAGAAGACGACCCGTCCCGTTCGGAACGGCTTGGTCCCATTCGGGACGAATCGCGATCTGAAAACACGCAGCACGTCCCATCCCGAGCGGGATGAGAGGATTCCGCTCGGAATCATGCACGGCTTTTGGTCATTTTTGCATTTTGTTCGTTCCGATCGGGACGAACACAACCCGTTCGGAATGGACTTCGACCCTTGAGTACAAAACATGATTTTTAAAGTATTTCTAACCCCATTTCATATCCTTTCAACCCCATTGATTACGTAATGAATCGAAACACATCTTATGCAAAGAAAATGAGTTTGGTATAGATAAATGTCGAGGCTTCAATTCCGGGTTGAGAATTTAGCATGAATTGAAGTGGAGAATTATAGATTAACAAAGGGGTTGAGCATGAGACTTGTGTTGGGTTGAGTGGACTATAGTTATGTATATTATGGTCCTAGAATTATTATTCTAAAGTGATGAACCTTGACTGATTGTAGGAAATTGAAAGCGGAGGACCGATAAGCTCAAGCA